>CANXYC012132429.1:0-19934 GCA_948193065.1 Aleurites moluccanus | reverse complement strand
GTTTATTAAAAGCACTTACTATATTAAATTTATTCAAATACTCATAATTTAATGTATGCTGATTTTTTAATTAAAAAATATTACTGAATATTTTTGATGTATTAAAATATTTATATTTTAATTATATTTGGTTGATGTTTTGTACATTTGAATTTATTAATATTTTCTAAATAAATTTTTTCATAATTTTAGCTATTATTTATGAATTTTAAAAATATAAATAAATTTAGTAATACAAAATTTAAGTGGAGAATAGGGATCCCCACGAGGATGGGATCCCGGCGGGAATGGGGATGAGAACTAAATTATCCCCGTATGTAAAATGGAGGCGGAGATAAAGATTTCCCGCTAAGACAGGGGTAGGGATGGGGATGGGGATGGTTCCCCCGCCCCGCCCATTGCCATCCCTGAGTTGATCTATACTTGGAGTAGATGACAAAAGCGGCATCAATGCAAATTTGATTTTTACCAAAATGATCCTAATCTAAATAAAATAGATAAGGTATTTTAGATATTAATTTTTTTTTTTTATTTTGTTAACAGAATTTATAAAAGAAAATAAATAGAAGTATTAATTTATTTATGAAATTAAATTATGAAAATTAAATAATAAATTTTCAATATAAAAAAATCACTTTATTAATTTTATTAGACCTTATAAACTATATAATAATTAATTTTTTTTTTTTTATTATGGTCATTCAAAAGTAAAACGTTTGTGTCAAATTGAGAAAACAATCAAAAGCTAAAATCTTATTTAGTTGTGAAAAATAAATATTATTTTTTGATAAATTATTTAAAAAATAAAAAAAATTAAAATTTGATATTTAATTATCAAAATTTTCTAAATGAAAAATTTTAGAATAATTTTTTTAATTTTCTAGAATTAAACTATATAATGAAAAATTATTTTATGATATTTTTCATATTTTTTAAAATAAATATTTATGAAAAATAATAATTATATTTGATTAAAAAAATAAATATTTAAAATAAAAATAAAAATAAAATAGAAAAAAATCTTAACATAATTTTTATTTGTTATTTTTTAATTTGAAAAATAAAAATATAAAAAAATTAAAAAATGAAAATGAAAACTAGAAAAAAAAATGGAAAGTATTTTTCATAACTCAAGTTTTGTAATTTTCACATGTTATGACAACTTGGTTTTCTGTTTTAATCCATCAAATAACAAAAACAAATACATTTTGACAAATCTTTCTCTGACAATTGGAAAAAAAAAAAAAAAAACTAGTAATGCCAAACAGTATACAGTAAACGTTTTCTTCCTCTTATTTTATTGCAACCATTTACAGAAGTAACAAAAAGAATCGGCCGGAAACTACAAGATGCATTCAGTGAAGTTTTAGGCCAGAAACTACATGACATATTCGTGTCATATTGCTACCTATAACCAAAATACGGATTAAAAACAAGAGTGAATTAATGAAAAAACAAAACAATCAATAAGCTCATGAAGCTGCTCTCCACTGCAACTCAATTTGAATCCGGCCATTCTTTGAGTCTATAAGATGGTACTTCTCATTGATTCTTTTGTTGCTAACAACATCCGCAAGACTAATATCCACATAACCCAAAGATTCCTGCTCAAACAATGGGGAAACATGAAACATTTTATTCAAGTGAAGCCACCATGAAGTTAGAAGTCAGGTAAACGCTGTAAATAATTAACAACAATAACTATCGTCGAAGAATGGACTTGGGGTTCCACAAAACAATTCTACAGTGGCCCAAAACAAAACCAATATTCCTTTCTTTGATAGAATTGAAATCTAGAATCTAGGAATGTTCAAATTTCAATGATCTTCCAAGAAAGGTGCAAAGTACCAAAGTTCAATCAAGCCAAGGTAAAGTTGAAAGAATCCAGAAGATTTCTCCTGTGTAACTTGAACCTTGCGAGAAAAAAATTAAATTCCACAGAATTTGCACGGATTTTTTTTTTCTTTCTTTTTATTCAGGCTCAATACATAAAATTAAAAATGATGCTGCACTAGTATATCATCATCACAACTGAAATGAAAATAATTACTTTCAGTAACAATCTCTTCCAACCTTCATACAAAAACTGAAATTATACAGCCCATACCTTAGGATGCAGCAAGCCCATCCTTGATGAGGTGCTAACAACTTCCACATGCAGCTTATCATTAGTGGGAGGCTCATCCAGCATAAACTGGAACTCCTCCTCCCATCTGGGATCTCGGTTCTTCTTCATATGCTGTACCAACAGAAGACAGAAAGATTAACCATATATATTGCATCACATTGCAATGCACAGAAAGTTTCTTAATTTATTGAAATTCTATCATTTAAACAGCAAACATGATCAACAGAAAAACAAATGAACTGAACTCAAGTGAATGTATTTTAAATCAACAATTTCATTAGAAGGCAATAGCCACCATTTATTTCACAGCAGCTGCCTTGTCAATTGAAAATTACTGAGATGTAATTACCACATAGTATTCAGCTTACACAAACTAAAAGAAAAGTCCATGCAGGTCTCCCAATACGTCATAAATAAAAAGACCACAAGATATATCAGTATAAATACACATGTACATAAATACAATTATATAATAAATGCCAAAACTGTATTTATATGTTGTACCTTAGTTTTTCTCTCCTCCCCTCTAAAAATAAGCCGTACATGTGGATTAGTATGATGTTTTCCTTCAAGATCCTGAGCCTCGTGAATAATCACCACAAGCAGACCTCCACCAGTTGGGGTTCCATCCGGAGCCTTCTGCACTGTATTTGACTCTTCAAAACCTGCAGGCAAGTTATCCTCTTTGAAGGGTTTATATGTTAACTCCACCTCTAGCTGCCCACGTGACTTTTCATTTTGAGGATCATTCAAGTCCATATTTTTAAGAAGGTCAAGAGTCATAAGTTTCGGCTCCTCCAGAGGAAGATCTTTCAGAGGAACTACATTCATACCCATCTTATCATGTTTGCCAACCTAAGAAAAGGGAATAAACAGCTCGAAATAAACAAATACATAGCAGAAGATGATAAGTTCCTAAAATGCATAGACATCTTTTACCTGCTCCCAATCATAAACATGGAACTCTACAGCTTGAGTCTCTGGATCTTTAACAACCAAATTGAATTCCTCATTCCATTCAGGGTTCAAGTTCTTGTGCTTCACAGTGGTCTTCTTTGATGGAAGCTTATCCTCAGTCAACTTTATTTTCACATAAGGATCTGATGCACCAAGCAGATCTTTCTTTTTGAGCTTCATTGCCCTAAGAACTTTCACACTGAGAATTCCCACAGGCTTCTTGATAGCTCTGCATTTTCCAATTAATTTAGAAAATGCAAAATATTCACTTACTGAAAATTTGTCACAATCTAGAACTAATATTAAGTTGTAAAAGCTCCCACATAAAATATGAGAAACATACTTTGTAGGATCCATGATTTGTACTTCAAGGGTTTTAGGCCACAGATACATGTTGGCAACCTGATCTTTAATAATCTCCTGTAAGGGGAAAAATGACATTGTTAAAATCATGAACATCAAAACACCAATATTAGCTACCAATGCTGTCAATTTCTAAAATTCCTTCACATGGCACTTACATACCAATTTTATTATTTAGCATATAAACCTATCAAAGGGAGACATGATTTGTACACTGCGAGAGAGTGACAAATATCTGAACTTCTATTCTTCCAAGTATTTTCTTTGTCCCTCATTGGGAAACTACAAAATTTATGAATTAATCACACAATAAATAGCATCCATCATCTACTGTTGAAATAATTCGCAATTGTGCAAGGAGATGAAATCATACAATAGATGTTTTAACATGCATATTTACCATCAGCATATAATAATCAAACTAAAGGCAAATGCCTTCACACATTAAGATTGTCCCCATCCCATTTTTTTCAGAAATCAACTTGTGGAAGAATGCATTCTCTTCCTCTGACTCTGGGAAGCAGACCAAGTTGAATCAATCAATAAAAGAAGAAGAAAAAAAAAGGTGGTAGCAGAGCCGTGAAAACTACTAGGTTATGAAAATGGTGTACATTAGATGCTGAATTAAGGTGCTTATTATCTAAACTGTTCTTGGTAATGTTACCAGGAAGACACCATATCCAAATCTCAGGAACCAAATTCTGACTTTGAAAGGCAACATAATGTGTTTAACAAAACTTAATCTGCCAATTAGTTGAATGACAAAAAGTAATGCAAATGGGAGTATAACAGGACAGAAATTCAAAGATAGCACACCTGGACGACTCTGTAGAGGCCAGGTATTGACATGAGGTCGGCTCCCACAAGCTTTAATCCAAAATCAACATGTGGCTGCAAAATCAAAGACGAATAAATAAAAAAAATTTACAAAAAGTGGTACCATGCGTATGCACTCCTTGTGACCAAAAGCAAGAAATCTAAACTGAAGATTTCTCATGATATAAAATCCTGTAAATTCAATATTATAATTAGGTGCCAAAGGAAAAATTAAGAATAAAGAATTCTGCTTCATAGATGAATTAAGAAAAAATAAGCCATTAAATTATATCTAAGATTATAATCCCCAGGTCATTAAATAAGGTAAGAGCAGAAGTAACAGGTTCCCCCAACTTCAAATAACCTGTTCTTTGGCATGCAAAATTGGCATGACTGATATTTGTAATTTGTCACCACTCTTACTCTAGAATTAATATTCTAAAGCATCTTTAGGTTCTAGAAATGACTTATAAATCAAGGATAGAGTTTGGATGAGTAAGTCACAAATAAGCCAACTTCTAAAGTTCTTATGGTGGAGAACCTTATGAAGAGTAGAGAAAGTAGCTATGGAAAATCATATTGTTAAACAAAGTTTAAACATCATTCATGCTGTATAATTTGAGCCAAACTACAAAATAAAATTTTTCAATCTCCAAAATTGCTAATAATACTAAATCCTCAGAATATTTCCTAAATGCTCTCTCTGTTAGCAGAGCTACAAATGAGTGAAGCTATTCCAAAAACTACTGAAAGCTTTATTTGATAAAAACTCATTTGGGCTCATTCTAATGAGCCAAACTTGAATATAATATCAAAACTCATTGTTATATGAAACAAACTCAAGCTAGGTGAAGCTCAAATGACTTAAAATTAACAACCTATACCAATTATAGGCTCACGTACAACTCATATATAGGCTCATTAATTTGATTTTGACATTAGTTTCAAACTAACTTAGAACTATTATTAAAAAAAATCCATCAGAACTTTGTTATGATCCTTGTTGTGAGGTAGTAGGACTAGGATCCCACATTAAAAATATGGGATTTCAATGCGGGGTTTATATAGGTTTTGGGCTCTCCAATCCCTCAAACTAGTTTTCAAGGTTGGTTTTCCCAAAGTACATACAAACTTCCAATTTTTTAAATTATTTTTTTTTTTTTTTTTTTTTTAAATTCTATATACCTCAAGAGTGGTCCTAAAAATTCCAAATTTTAGTATACATAATAGTAGTAGAGAGAAAAAACATCGCCAAGCATATTGAAATCATTTAAATAAATAGTAAATAGTCTCATTTACAGCTTAAGTCAACTGAGACAACCCTCTGCTTGTTTAGCCTCATTTACAAGTAAGCTGAATTTAAACAATATCACACTTTGCTCAAGTAGTTTACTAATGAGGATAAGCATGAACCTTAAATATAAAGCTCATTTCAGAAATAAGCTGCACATGGGCATGCCAAAGCATGGCTCATTTGGTTCCTATCTGTAATTGACTAACAGCATTATGATTGCAATATTAGGGCTTCTACGAATATTCATCTAACGACAAATTAAGAGATTAATACTGCCATACGAACAAAGCTAACATTTTCAGCTCTTCCTTTCCTTCAACTATGCCTATTAAAAGAACTTTTGACAGAGATGTGTGCCACTTCTGCCTGACAAGGTGATGAACCCTGGTTCTAAAACCCAACTTACTTTAAGTTAACCAAAAACGAAATGTTCCTGTAGAAGCTATAACCTTATACAGAGAGATAAAAGTACAAAACTGCTAAGCTAACTAGTCCAATATTAAATTTCCTAAACAATCTTTAAAAATATAAAACTGCTTTAAAAAGAGGAATATAAACTACATCACAATTGCAGAAGTTCTAGACTTCTAGTCAACATTTTTTTATTTTACTGAACTATCAAGGGTAAAAAAGGGAGGAATATATATTCACCAACCTTCTCCATGAGAGACACAAGGATTTTGCAAAAACAAGGAAAAGTAGGAACCAAAGGCTTCAGAGTTATACGTGGCAAAGCAAAAACTTGCAAATCCACCACCTGAAATTATTCAAACAGTTGAAAATAAGAAAACTAAAATTCTCAAACATAAGTTAACAGCATTGTAATTTTACTTCATAAGTAAGAGAAGAATGCATTAACCTGAACAGTTGCTTTCAACCCAAATGCTTTAATAGCAACAGTGACATTAGGATTTCCAGCCCATTTTAAGCATGGTTCCATGATCAGCTCCTTCTCATCAGTGACATAAACTTTCATTCCTGACAAGAACAACTTATGGAAAAGGTGAAATGGAACAAAGAAAGTATTGATTCTGCATGATAAGTATGAAATCTGTCCACGAATAATATACTAGCAATTGAATTCTCCTATATAATCACTTTATTGTCTACAAGGCTGACTGAAATTATATCACGTAATGAAGGAATAAGCTCTTACCATCATTTTCAGAGTCAGAGTTCATTTTATATTTTTCTGTTTATATTTCTCTTTCTTTACAGTTAAGTTATAAAGGCTCATGATACAATGTCATTACAACTTCTAATGTGAAATGTAAAAGCATAGTAAGTGTCTCCAACATTTTTGCTAATAGTAGACTATGAAACAACTCCACACAAAGCTTAAGGTGCCATTTATTTTCTCAATACATAAATACAATAAAAGGAAGAAAATTTAAAAAAGATCTATCAGATATGCTTACCTGATAAAGTGGGCGGTAGAGATCCTAGAGTAAGTGTTACAAATTCAACTGAATCAATTTTATATTTGGGAATTTGCTCAGCAATAATGGGGGTTGCAATATTCTTGACGGTCTTGCAAATGGCCTTCGTAACAAAAAGTAAAATAGTAAAATAATAGTCAACACAAAATATCAGGAGAAGCAACAGGCTACTACAAAAGAAAACCGAAGTTTGATCACAGACTTCAAACCTTGTCTAGATAAGGCCACATATACTCAAGAAACTTGTTTAGCCAATCAATCTACACAAAACCAAATGCAAAATTAGCAAAATTGTCAAAAATAAAATGCACAGGATACTTATGAAATTCCATTTCACAGTAAGAATGGCAGAGATATTTATAAAAATATTAATTACTCACACGATCATAATCTGGATTTTTCACCCACAGGGGTATCTCTGGAAGCATCCGCTGCAAAGTTTCTGGGTCTTGCTCAACCAAAGGACGAATCTCAGGATCCTAAACATCCAAACAAGCAAACCATAAAATGACTCTGGCAAGGTTACATCAATATTATCAAAAATTTCAAATTCTACAGAGTCAAATTTGAAATGAACCCGTGAGTAACCGAACCACCATAATTTGCAATATAATTAACCATTTCTTTTGCTTTTCTTATTCCTTTTTTTTCGCATTATAAAAAAAATTATTATTATTATTTTCTTCCTTGCATTTCTCAGAAAACAAACAGAAAATGAGAAACATTAAACACAAGCAATCCACAGAAAAATTAATATCGAATAAAATCGAATACAAGAAACAAAGAGATCGAAACAAATTTACCTCAACGTCGCTAGGCTGGAAATATATGAAAAGATAATAACCGATCACAAGACCCATTGAAATCCCAACACCAAATCCACAAAAACCGAGTATCATACTGAAAAACCCCATTATGTTCCACGCAACCAAACAGTCCCTAATGCACAATTCCTCTTTCGTCGTCAGGCTCTCTCTTCGGTTTAATCAGAAAACCAAAGACAATTCTTCCCAAACTTCTTCAGTTTCTCAGATCACGCACTTAGTATCGGTATCAACAAAATGACTGAACTGTCCTTCCTCGATCCGTATTAAAAAAAAAATAGGCGTCACGATCCATGCAGTGGCAATCACCGAGACATTACGCAGAAGTATAGAAAGATAAATGAACAAAAACTGAAAACAAAACGTTTCAGCTAGAAATGTGTGTGTTTGTCTATTTATTTATTTTTTTCATGTTATAGTCACCATTTATTTTGTTGAAAATAATTTTTCTAGAAAACTATTTTTTAAAATTTTATATCATTTTATAATAATACTAAAAATTAATTAAAAATATTAAAAATATTAATTTATAAAATTATAAATATATTTAAATATATAAGTATTTCACATTTTTTAAATTTTATTGTAAAATATAAAATAATATATAAAGCTAATAATTTGTGATGATGAGTTAGTTGCTAACATCTTATGGCAGATAATGATTATTTGAAATGGTTGAATTAATAAAAATGTATTTATATATTTTTATTATAAATTTATCTAAATCTAAAAATAATTTTATCTTTTTAAAGGATCAGAAAGTCATTTTATTTAAAAATAATTAGTTTTTTATTAATCACAAAAAATATTTTTATTAATTAATTTTTCAGAGCTTTTCATACTTCAAAATACAGAAGACCATTGAAAACATTTTATGTGAAACATACACAGTCATATAATCCAAACAAGCTATACTTGTTTTTTTGTTCAGGCACCTGGTGGGACCCATTAAGGGTGAGTAAGCAAGAAAGGTATATTATCATATGCAGCAGGTATACCTAGATCAGACACGTGGCTGTTACGCTGGATTTCTGTAGACAAGTATTTGGTTGACTAGTGTCCGCAGCATTTAATTCATCTAAAGAGAAATTATTAAGAGATTTATATGACTTAAAAATATATTGATGTAAATATACTTTATATATGAATAAAAAAATATAGAATAAAATATTATTTAATTTTTGAAGTTTAGTAAAATTAAAATTAAAATTTTTATATTTTTAAAAAATAATTATTGAATTTTTAATATTTGATTTTGTCACAATAATTAGTCATTCTATTTATTTAGCTATTAAATATTATTAAAAAGATGAAAATAATCTATTTTTTTATCAAATTTTCTTTTTCATGTCATTTTATTAAAATTTAATTCAAATTTTCTACATTTTTTTTCACAATCAAACCTTCATTTTTCCATATAATTTTACTAATCATAACACTCACACATAAATTTTATTTCATTTAATTTCAACAAACTCAAAATTTACATAATTAATTAATTTATTAATTAAGCACAAAAAAAAGAAAAAACATCACAATATTAAGAAAAAATAAGAAAATATATGAATATGAGTTTTTTACAAAGGAAAATGGAAAGAAAATGAAGGAAAATAGAAAGAAAATGAAGGAAAAAAAATATAAAGGTTGAAAATGAGGATATTTTAAGAAAATAATTTATTTTTTATTTTTTTAATAGAAAATTTGAAAAGAAAATAGATAGAAGAATTATTTATTGTAACGGAATTAAACATTATGGATTCAATAATTATTTTTTAAAAAATATAAAAATTTAAATATTAATTTCGTTAAATTTCAGTACTAAATAATATTTTATCTAAAAATATATTATTATTTCATTTAATAATTTTTTTTTATCTAAGAATTGCGGTTATAGGAGAAAGAAGGATGACATGGCTTTAGAATGTTTTAAGAAAATAATTAGGCTTAGCATGGGTAATCTTGTCTTTGCAATTAATTTAGTGGCCCTTCTTTATTTGGTTCGTTATGAGAATGCTTTTATTCTTTTCTTTTTTAAGTTGCATAAATTGTCCTATTGCCTTTCCTAAAAGTAAATAAATAGCAAATAAAAATACATGGAAAAATAAATACCATAGATTCGTACTGCAAATATAGCACAAGCTTATTATAGCTAAAGAAGAAACTGCGTATAAAAACTAATATAAATATGATGAGAACAAAAAAAAAATTACTACACCATTGCGCCATTAAAATCAAGCTCAAGATAGATCATAAGCTACAAACAGCGAGCTTCACATTTTTCAAAGTCATTAGGCCCTAGCTGCTGGCAGTAAGTTGGCCCAAAATGTCAGATAAATCACTTTGCGTCTCATCACTTAGTGATTATCTAAAGGCAACAAATATTTTGCACTTTATCATCCGAAAATCATTCAAAGTCAGTAAATACCTTGTCCAAAGCCATTTCAACGCGATAGTACTTCACCTCGACCCTGGATGAGCTTGCACAGCATATAAGGATATTTCGCTCTCGCAACTCTCTTAAATTTTCAAATACATAATTTTGTATACCTTTAAAAAGAGATTTGAGTCAAATCAGCATAAGGTTTCATGCCTAAAAGTCGTAATATCTTAAAAAACTAAATCAACTCAAGTGGATTATAATAGTGAATATTAAGTTAATTAAAAAAATAAATAAATTAAATTAATTTAAAAAATATAAAAAGGAAATTTAAGAATAAAAATATCGAAAAAACTCTAAAAAATCGGTAATCAATTTTTATAATATTTTTAAGAGATTATTTACTAAAATTGATTGAAAATATTTTAATTAGGATCTTGAAATATCTAGAAAAAATAATTTAAAAATTAATATGAAATTAAATAGGTGAATGGATAATGAAGAAGAAAAATGTGATGAGAAAATCATGATTTGGAGTATTTGTTGGTTCTCAATTTTTAATTAATTTTTGACAGTTATTTTGTTCAAATTTTTCATATAACTTAAATTAGATGGATTATGGACCAATTAAAAATAAATTGAAGTGAATATAGTATTAAAGGTGATTAGAGATGAATACGAAAGAAGAAATAGTAAATAATGATAAAATTATAAATAAATAAAAATTAGAAACCAAATTCTTAACAAAAATTATTTAAATATTAAATAATATATTTTTCCTATTTTTACTACGAGTGGCCGGCCACATGTCCCAATTAAGGATGAACTTTATTTGATTTTTTCCTTCTATTCAATCTTTCATTCCATATTAAGTGATAAATGTCCCAAATTCCAGAATTTTATTGATATTTTTTTTCCTTCTTATTCTTTTTTATTAGCTTTGGTGTATAGAAAAAAATAAATAGGCTAGCTATTTCATTGCTATAACACCCGGAAATTTTTGAGCCTCAACCTGGTCACTTTTGTGACACTGACCCAAAAAATATCGGTGTTAATTATACCACCCGGAAAAATAGCAGTCCGGTTAATTTAATAATTTCTTATCCGGACCTAGGTGGATTAAAGTAGTTAATTTTATGTGAAATTATGATGAAAAGAAAGAATGGAAAAACTTTTGGGAACACTTAAATTTTAAAGAGTGGCAAAATCGTAATTTATGACAACTTTAGGGGCAATTTTGAAAATTCACTGTTTGGAATCCAGAATTGACCCAGAACCATTTTTAATAAATAAAGCAGCTCAAAATGAGCATTTTCATTTTCCACATTCCAAGTTGAATCTTAAAAGAATAACCAGAATAAATTGCGAAAAGAAATCGGGTAAAAACCTAAATACCTAAATATTAGGTCCTTCTTTGCAAATATATAAAAATACCCCAAATAAAAATCCAATTAGCTTTCTTCTTTTTCATTTCTCCTTTCTTTCTTTTCCTCCCTCCATGGCTGAAATTCCCAAACTCTCTCCCACCAATTTTTAGCCCAAAAATCCTAGAAAGAAATTACTAAAAATCTAATTCCCACCTAATCTAGCTTAAATACAATAAAACCCAATTAAATTAAGTGATATATTATAAGATTAAACTCCTCTTCATTTTGGCTAACATTGGATTCCAAGGTAACTTGTTGATTTTTTTAAGTATTGGGATCTATTTAATGAATTGAAGATTGTATAGCATAAATTAGTAGTTAGATTGAATCAATTTATTCATTAAGATAGAAATTTCCAATTCTTAACCCTAGTTCAATTATGTTTAAATTCAAATTTTTAATTAGAGTTAATTTGTGCTTAAACTAGTTAATTTATGTTAGTATGTAGTTAGTAGATGCTAATTAGTGGCTTTAATGGATATAGAAAATAGTTTGGAGAAAAAGTGTCAAAATTGTTTATTTTGCTTACTTTAGAGCAATTGAAGAATTAGAAAGGTATTTTGATGATTTCAACATTTAGGTGAGCTTCTTATATGCCAATTTACATGCCTAAATCATTGGAATGGATTTTGGAATTTTGCCTTGGGAATTGATGTTTGGCCGAATGCCCTTTTGAAATTTTGCCCATAATTTTTTCTTTGTTTTTCCTTTCTTTTTTCAAGCCATTTTGATATAATTGATGTTATTAATTATTGGAATTGCTATAAGCTCTATGCATAGTGACCTATTGAACATAGCTAATTGTTCAGGACCCTAGCTGGGAAGGGACTTGTCTCAGCCATAAGGTCTGGCCAACCTTATGTATACAATGGATATTCGACTATAGCTACAGACCCGTTTTATTTGTCTCTTGCACACACAGACCTACTATTGACTTTTGTTGAGACCTAACCTTGTTTATTGCTATAATATTGATGCAGTTTACTTGATATTACCTAAATTATTTTTCTTTGAGCATTGGTGTGTATAAACTCGACCCTTGATTATTAATCCTGATCTTTTGTTACCTGTAACTTTTTTGCATGTAATTTGGTATATAGTGAGTTCACTGAGTATTTTATATTCACCCAATTAGTGGTTTAACATTTTCAGGTTCTGAGCAATAGTGCAGTTCCAGTCTCTTCTCCGAGGAACTATTTTTTGTTTTTGGTTATGTAAATATCTGATACTTATGTATTTTGATTTTAATCTAGAATGCTCCATGGTCTGTATAAATATATGTCTGTAGATATTTTTAGTAATGGAAAAATGATGAAATGCTATTTTGGACTGTTAATATAAATATTTATTTTTGATTAAGCTGGACTTGAAAATGGGACAATATGGATGACATAATGTTATGAAATAAGATTGTGGATATAAATGAATGTTGAATATGATTATTGCAAGATAGTATTATGATATTACATGGGGTTCTATGGGTGTTGGTCATCACTGACTGTACCCACATCCTAGGACCGTCACACTCATTTTTCGGGTTGTGACAATTACCTATGGCCGAACCACTCTTGTCTAAGACTCCAAAAAATATTACTTTAACCTTCTTCCATAGAATCAAAATTTTCAAGTTAGGAAAGGTTAGATAGAAGTAAGAAAATGATAGAGGAAGATTGATGGACTTGATATCAAGCAATTTGGAGAAGAAAAGAAGAAAGGATTCATCTAAGGTAAAGTTCTTAAACTTAGTTCTTTAATTCAATTGATAAGTGTTATATCTTAAATGATTAATAAATTGAAGCAATTGAGTTGTGTAAACAAAGAAATATGGAATAACTTAAAGTTGGATTAGGGTTTTTGAGATTTTGAAATCTGTGTTAGATTAGAAAGTTGTAGCTTATATTACATGATCTTAAGAAATTAATTTGAGAAAGTGAAAAACATGAAAGTTGTAGATTAGGTCTTAAATATTTTCCTGTAAAATGATTTTGTAAAATTCACAGTGAGTAATGAGATATTAGGCTATAAGTGGAACTAACTCAGATGAAGGGTTTAACATAAAATGCTACTGTATTTTAATGATATGAGAAGAGTGTTAAACATAAAAAATGTTCATTTATGTCTTATCTAAATTAATTAGAACGGTTTTAGCATTAGATATGTATATTATGAGTTGCAACCATGTTAGTGTAACCTGCTCAGTTGGAAGTTACAGGACAGTAGGGTTGACTTCAAATAACCACCATAAATTTTATAGTTCTTTAATTAATCTAAATTTTGGGTATGTTTGAACCTGAGATATCTAGTTTAAGTGGGAAAAAGAACTACAGTAATTGGATATGTGTAACTTGAGTTATAGATAGATTTATCAAGGCTGCCAGGATTAGAAGTTGACTAGAAAGTTGTAAGATAAAACCCTAAGTATAAGAATTGAATAGAACTAATTGGACTAAGGTTAGGATTAATGTGATTTCATATGAATAAGTTATGATATGTGCTTAATTAATGTGTAGCTTCAAGAGAGATTGTTGATGTAGATTTAAACTCCAAATGAAGAAACAAAGTTATATTTTGGCTAGTGCTACGCTAGGTGAGTAATGTATATGTAATTTTACTTGTAATTGAATTCAATTGAAATTGTTAATATTTCCTTGCTTGGTACCTTATTGGCTAAACCATCATATAGCTTATATTGCTTCATTATTGCTTATAATTGCCTATTAAATCCTTTTGATATGTTCATTGAGAATTGTTGACAAGTTTGCTTGATTGAAATTCATAACACCTTGAAATATTCTTTCCTTGAATTTATTGATAAGTGAACATTAAGCCTTTCACTGATAGCTAACGTGATTCCATAATTGTGACCAACCTTGAAATAACTAATGACAGGCCTACTCACCTGATGGAGTAGGATAACAATTTCATCATACATTGTACACAATGAGATTTTTAACAGTCGATCTAGCTAGGAGGAGGTTATGGTCCTAGCCATACAATATGATAAACTGTATGAGTGATATAAAAAGCATGTTACCGTATTGTAACCTGTGCTATTATATAATGGATTTTGCACATCTGTAATTGCTATGAAACCAATCATTGCTTATTTATGTTCTCTTTTGTTATTATATTCCTTATTATTATTTGAAATATTACCTTCACTTTTCTTGTGAGCTAATTTCTTTATCTTTAGCCCCACAAGTGAAGTGACATATATATTGCTCACTGAATATTTTATACTCACCAAGTAATTATTTATCATTTTTCAAGAACGAGGTAGTAGTAGTTGTTTTTCCAAGTCATTTGTTTCTCCGCACTTAGGATATTGGAGACTCCAATGTAATTATCTCTTTATTTTGTGGAGTCATATGTAAACTCTTAGAGCTCCATGGGTATATTTTGTGATATAGTTAGTTGAACTTAAATTATGTAAGTATTATATTTGTGAACATGACTAACTTAATATGTATATATATATATGGATGTTATGTTAATGAATGTCATAAGTGAGGTCACTTGGGAACTTAAGTTCTTTATTATGTGATTTGATGAAATTTGAAATCGTATGTGTGATACTGTGTGTGATAAATGACTAAATGTGAATAAGTTATTGAAGTAAGGTATAAGTAAGGTTATAGAAGTGTTTGTTATGTAGGTTGTGATTTTGGGAATGGATTGAATTGAGGTATATTAGATATGTGATTTGAGATTTTACGGATATTGGCTAGCAGTAGTGTCCAATACCTTAGGACCGTCCC
Source organism: Aleurites moluccanus (assembly GCA_948193065.1). Classification (NCBI taxonomy): domain Eukaryota; kingdom Viridiplantae; phylum Streptophyta; class Magnoliopsida; order Malpighiales; family Euphorbiaceae; genus Aleurites; species Aleurites moluccanus. The sequence continues at coordinate 4,551 of CANXYC012132429.1, read as the reverse complement.
ATTTCCAAAGCGGGGATGTGACAAAAGTCGATAATGCAAACATATCATCCTATGTTCATCAATAATATGACATAACAAATATCCACCAGTTAAAAGTGATCATACTTTCTACACTTTCCAATCCATAAGATGGGAATGCAACTTAAATTCTCTCTGCTCAATAGGGCTCAACCACAAAGGAAGAGTCTTAGAGACAAAAGGGGTCTTAGTAGGGATGTGGTAATATCAAACATAACACGATATGAAATTAACGGGTTTGGACTAAAGGTAATCATATTCATATCAATTTCATATCGAGCCAGCTGTGATTCAAAAATGATCATGTCGTATTATGATTAACTCGTTAATATGAAAATAACATGCTTAACCATGAATATTCATATGTAATATTGTGTTAACACATTTAACTTACATATAAATATCACTTTTAATATATATATATATATATATATATATATATATATATATATATATTAAAATAAATTAATTTAAAATTTTTATAATACCTTTGTAATTTATTTTATTTTAAATGTTTGTTGTGATCAGATGGATATTTTGAAAATCTTAGAAAATGGTGTTTGGGTAAGATTTTTGTGAGTCAGTATTGTGATTTCACTGAATATGTGGATAAGTGTGAATATATATATATATATATATATATATATATATATATATATATATTTTAGATTTATATTTATCTTAAATCTGTTTGGCAGTTGTGAATTTTGTATTTGAGAGAAAATATGTTTCCTCGACCAGAGCATGTGTGATTTGCTAATTCTTGCAGTAAGTCTGAGTATGCTATTATTTGTTTTGATAATATTAATAACTGAGCGAGTCAAGTGCAAGCGTGAGAAATTTTTCTTTATGTGTTATATAGATAGTTGTAGAATTGAGGAATTGGATGTCAGTAACTCGATTGCGAGATGGTCTAGTGTGAGTTGGCAAGGAGGTTTCCCAACTTGGCAGAACAGGTAGTGCGAGGTAGCATTTGGTGAAGTGAGAATTCAGCGAAGAGGCCTTTGCCAAGGTGGCATTTGGCGAAGTGGGAACTCAGCAAAGAGGCTTTTGCCGAGGTGATATTTGGCGAAGTGGGAATTCAGCGAAGAGGCTTTTGCCGAGGTGGCATTTGGCGAAGTGGGAATTCAGCGAAGTGGCGTTTGCCGAGGTGGCATTTGGCGAAGTGGGAACTCAGTGAAGAAGGCTTTGCCGAGGTGGCATTTGGCGAAGTGGAAACTCAGCAAAAAGGCCTTTGCCGAGGTGGCATTTGGCAAAGTGGGAATTCAGCGAAGTGGGATTTGCCGAGGTAGCATTTAGCGAAGTGGGAATTCAGCGAAATGGCATTTGTCGAGGTGGCATTTGGCAAAGTAGAAACTCAGCGAAGAGGCCTTTGCCGAGGTGGCATTTAGCGAAGTGAGAACTCAGCGAAGAGGCCTTTGCCGATATGGCATTTGGTGAAGTGGGAACTCAGCGAAGAGGCCTTTGCCGAGGTGGCATTTGGCGAAGTGGAAATTCAACGAAGTGGGATTTGCCGTGGTAGCATTTGGCGAAGTAGAGAATTGGCGAAGTGGGATTACCGAGGTGAAAAGTGGCGAAATGAGAATTAGTGAGGCAGTGGCCTATTTATGGAGAGGCAGTAGCCCTTTTCTTTTTCACTATAATTCCTCTCTTTTCTTCTTTCTTCTTCATTTCTTCTCCTATCTCTCTCCAATCTGTCCCATTTGTTTTCTAATGCACTGATACTCAGAATTAATGTATTAACTCATTATATTCTCTCATTTATTAAGGCTTCAGTCAACATTTCTAAGATAAGATTCTTCAAGGACTTAGTTGGGGAAATAAGGTGATTTTCTCCGAACTCTATTTTTCTTATAGATTAAGATTTTTAGTAGTTAGAATAATTATTTATGAGTTATATAAAACCTGTTATGTGCATTTAAGGATATTAATTATGAGTAGTATGGTAGGTATCAGAATTTATGAGTTTTGATGAATAGTAACATGAATAGTGACCACGTTCATAATGTCAAATTTTCTTAAGAGATAAATTAAATTGATGTTAGGAAACAATAATAAAGACTATAAGATGGTGGAAATTATAAGAAATCATATTGTGTGTCATTATTAAAGAAACCCTAATTTATGGAATTTGGAGATTTGTTTAGGTTTGGTCAGTTCGAGGATTTGATGAGGTTAGTTAATTAAGCAAGTGTTGACCGGATTAGTGGAAAGAATTGCTGAGAAGTAAGTTATGAATTACATAAATATATATTTCTCCTTATGAGATAAATCATTAAATATTCATGTATATGCTTTATGATATAAATCCTTTATTGGATTACCTTCTCCATATAGACACTAAATGTATAAAATGACTTGGTTACCTTCTTGAACCAAGATCATGAACTGTCATACCCCAACTCCAATGGTGCGATGGTCCTAGGGTAAGGGTAGGCTTAAGGCCACTATAAACCCGTAGAACACTCAGATCCTGGATCTCATTCATATTACATATTCACATCATTTATGATTATCATTAAAACATTCATTTCTTAGATTCATGTAATCACCATTTATACATATATATGTTTATCATCAAGGAATTTTCTCTTGTTCCTTACCGATCAAAAGATACTTCCCACATCACTAAGGAACAAGGGTAGCCCAATCATAACAATTTAGACATCAAAATATTATCATCCTCAACATCTAACTATGGAGCTCTAGAGTATACTCCTCATACATATAATACCATAATACAATCCATTGAACATATAAATATATATATATATATATATATATATATATATATATATATATATATATATATCTCTAAAGAATTACATAGAGTCTCCTTGGAGGAATGAATCAAAAAGTTCTGTCTTCTATATTAGCTCCCTCTCGAGCTACACTACTACTTGAAATCCACAGAAGAGGAGTGAGCCTTCAACTCAGTAAGATATGAACATGCAATATAAAAGAAATATATCAATTCCTAAGGAAAGGTAAATCCAAAGAACATGGGTAAGAAAATATCATATGGTTATGCTTACAAGAACGGAAGTCCTCATAATCGAATAGCACTATCAAATCACATGATAGAACTGTAGGGTGCATCAGTAGCCTTATTACCTTATCACAATAGGGATCATCAGTAGCCTTGCTATCTTATCGCAAACATATGCTTGGCCAGGCATACACCTAGAGCTCATGGTCCCCTCTAGGTGGAACACTGATACCAAAAAATCCTATCAGCTGGGTTCCCAAAGTGTACAATGGACCAATGAATTTACTCTCATTGGGAAGAGCGTTCTATCCATAGGGTCATACGGTTGCAATCTTACAAGAAACAAATTGGTCACAAGACCATCAACATATAACATAAATTCAGTCAAGTTAACAAATAGGTTTCATATGAACTTGATCCAAAGAAGATTGGCCAAGTCATTTACAATATATATATATACACACGGTAATCACATGAAACAAATGGTCATTTTGGTTTGAGAATATCTTGAAAATTTCATTTGATAGATCAGAAATACAATATAATATAACATGTGAATCATATATGTGAACATTAGGAAAGCTTGGACAATTCATCTCAAAGAAACAATAAGCATATGCAATGTTCATACTTATCTCAACACAAATATATCCTTGTATTTCCCTCAATAGCTTGTTCATTCAATAATCTCCTGAAATTTCTTGAGTTCTCTTCTCCTATGAAAGTTTCCCCAAATATTAAAAATTAGGGTTTTCCTTAATCAATAATACATAATATGATTCGTTATAATTTAACCATCTTATAGTTTCTATTTTTGATTCCCAACATCAATTTAATCCATCTCTTAAAAAAAAATCTGAAATTAATTATGAATTTACTGTTCACGTCACTATTCATGAAAATCCATAAATTCTGGTCTCTCCCACATTAATTACAATTAATAGCTTTAAATGCTTGTAATAGGTCTTATATACCCATAATTAACTATCCTAACTACCAGAATTTAGTAATGTCACACCCCAACTCCAATGGTGTGACGATCCTAGGGCAAAGGTAGGCTTAAGGCCACCATAAACCCGTAGAACTCTCATAACCTGGATCTCATACACAATTCATATTTACATCATATATATAATTATCATTAAACATTCATTTCAAAGATTTAGGTAATCACCATTCATATATATTTATCATTAAAGAATTTCCTCTTGTTCCTTACCAATCAAAAGATACTTCCCACATCACTAAGGAACAAGAATAACCAAATCATAACAATTTAGACATAAAAATATTATCATCCTGAACATTTAACTACGGAGCTCTAGAGTATACTTCCAATACATACAGTACCATAATACAATTTCCATAAATATGTATATATCAAAATGATTACAATGGAGACTTCTTGGAGGAATGAATCAAGAAGCTCGATCTTCTATATTAGCTCCCTCACGAGCTACACTATCACCTGAAATCCACAGAAGAGGAGTGAGCCTTCAACTCAGTAAGATATGAACATGCTATATAAAAGAAATACATCAATC
>CANXYC012132361.1:0-28992 GCA_948193065.1 Aleurites moluccanus | reverse complement strand
ATATATATATATATATATATATATATATATATATATATATTATTTAATTGATTTAGATATTCGTAGTGAAACATATCATTTTTATATATATAAAAAAGAAAACTGGCAAGAACATAAATTCAAGTTTTTAATTATTTCTTTTTTTTTTTTCTTTTGACAGCCAACATACATAAATATAATGCCAACTAGCTAGATAATTATTAATGTTTGAATGCAGAAGAGGGAACCATTTAAACTTGAGTCCTAATTTTTATTTGTATTTTTATTTTCTTAAAGAAAATTAGAGCAATTATCAGTACATTTTGTGTCCCAGTCAAAGCTAGTGAAGGGTATTTATTGAAAGAAATCATCAACTAGTAAGTTAGACATTTGTAATGATCTCAATCATGCATGTTTTTACAAATAACATATATATTGCAAATTAAAAGAATAATATAATGATTAATGTTTCACTAATTAAGCTACCCATTATGATTTATGACCAATATCTTCATGATTGTACAGTGTGAATGTAACATATATAATAATAAATAATAACAATTAGCTTTAATCTTTAGATTTATAATAATTCATACGCAACTTATCATATACCCATTTTGAAATATAATAACATTTAGCTATAATAATACCAAAACACATATATAGAAGAGAATTTGGCATTATGTACAATCAATGGTAGCTTTGTGGCATGTTACTAATTAAAAATTTTCTCTAGGACATGTGCATTTTTATTCAAGTATTGCATATATAGTATATGGTATCTATTTTAATTTCCATGTAAGGGCTATAGTATTAATTGCTTCTAAAGAGTCAATTAATTTGACTCTTTGATCACATATGCAATCAGAAGGGTACAACATGTGATATTTGTTGAACATATAATTACAATCATCTCAAAAGTCTTAAATACCATATAAGCTTGAATTTATTTATTTTTACACCATCATGATGTCATTCAACGTCAATATTTACTTTTTTATTATTCTTTGATTATATATATGTTTTAATATGAATTTAAAATAAATATGTAGTTGAATCTGCCATATCTTAACATTTCAATTTTGGTCTTTTACCACTTGATTCTTTGATTATGATAACTCCACTTTACATGTACATATTAACCATACTTTCAAAGATGCAAAATAAGATTTGTTGTTGTGCTAAATAAAACAATAATTGATGCTTATATATATATATAACCAGAAAAAGAAAAGGATTAATTATAAGGAAATGAAAAACTTGAAAGATTTTTTTCTTTTTATTAAGAAAAAAAAAGGGAAATAGTTTATTACTTTATTAAGAATATAAAATAGCATATATATTTTTTTAAAAAATATGTTCTAGTATAGTTTATAAAAGTAGACTAAAGAAAAGAAAATTCAATGCACTTTAGTTGTATAAGTTAAAATGATTATGGTTTTATAATGAAAAGATATATAAAATTATAAAAATTCAACACTAATAATTTCTTTTGTTGAACTTGATTATGCATGTTAATTGATCACATTAATGAAATCATGCCTAATGTCTATTTCCATTCATTATCAAAATTATCATTAGCAAGAATCTTGAATTCAAGAGAGAATAATTTAATTAAGCAAAGTAGTGCTTGGTGTATATAAATCATTAATTAAAAAGGAAAAATGTGTTAATTTTTACAGGAAAAAAAATTGTCAATGAATTAATGGAAAACATCTCTAATCTCTTCATGGTTTAATTTCCATTACATTGTCATTTAAAACATGAAGGACCAGTAAAAAAGTAAGAAAAATTCAAAGAAAAGTCCTTCATGCATCACGCCCTACTTATATCAAGAAGATTTTCTACGTCTCTTTTGCCAATTATTTTTTTTGTGTGTGTATATATAACACAGTGTTCTTGCGCTTCTTGTCTGAGAGTGAGGATTGTGCCCTAGCAAATCTTAAAGAAACTCTCTTTCTCTCAATGATAAATAAGAAAAAAAAAAAAAAAAAAAGGGTTTCACGTGTATTTGTCAACCTGGGATTTCGGTCAAATTAGCTTCTCACCATACCAAAATTAAGCAAATCAAAAAAGGAAAAAACAAATCAAGGTTTGGTGCCCTTGCTAAAGGGAATATAAATATAACAAGATGAACAAATTTAAATACGACTACCTTTTCATTTATAAAAAATTAATAGATATATATATATATATATATATTAAAATTAAAATTAATTATTAATTTAATATTTAAAGCATCGATATATATTGAATACATAATAAGAGTAATATAGATATATATATTAAATTAAATATTAAATAAATAAATAATATATCTTATAATAAGAAAAAAGGAAAAAGGAAATATATTAAAAGAAACTGTTTGAAATGGGTTTTTATATATAGGGATAATACAATTTTGATACTGATATTTAGTTTTTGGAACATATCAATTTTTAATATTTTTTGAAATATAATTTTGACTTTAATGTTATTAAAATATATAATTTCGACTATTCTCTCAGTTAACTTCAGTCTCCGGCCTCACATTAATTAAAAAATAATTAACAAATTATAATTTAATTCATAAAATTTTATTTATTAAAAAAAATATTTTTAAATTAAATATATAAAAAATAAAAATTAATTATTTTATTTAATTAAAATTAAAATAAATATTATTTTTAATTTAAAATTACTTTTTATTAAATTAAAATAATTAATTTTTATTTAACTATTTACTATTCTAAAATTAAAATAAATAATATTATTTTTTTAATTATTTAATTTATTTTCTTATTTTATAAAATTTTGAAAATTATTTTTATATATTTATTAGAAAATTATTTTTTTATTTTATTAAAATTAAAATAATTAAAAATAAATTATTTTTCTCTTATTATATATATATATGAGGTACTTTTAGTTATTTTACTAAGATTTAATAAAAAATAAAAAATAAATAAAATGATCGAATGTATTGACATAATCAAAATACAAAAATTAATTATATTTTTTTCTTTAAATATTATCATTTTTAAAATATCGTGGACTTATTTTTTTTTATATATATATTTTATTATTTTTTATTTAATAATTAAAATTAGAATATTTAAAAATATATGTAAATAATTTTATATATAAAATATTCATACATAATTTTATTTATTTATTTTTTATATATTTTAATTTAAAATTAATATAAATTGCTTTTTATTTAATTAAATAATTAATTTTCTTATTTTTTGTATATTTGATTAAATAAAATTATTTTTTGCATATTTAACAAAATAAAATTATTTTATTTTAATATACAAAAAATATTTTTTAATCAAATATAAAAAAATAAGAAAATAAATTAAATAATTAAATAAAAATAATATTATTTATTTTGATTTTAAATTAAAATATATATAAAATAAATAAATTATTCACACATATTTTTCAATATTTTAATTTTAATTAAATAAAAAATTAAGAATATATATATATATATATATATATATATATATATAAAGAATAGACGATATTTAGGAATGAAAATATTTAAATAAAGAAATACGGTTAATTTTTTATATTTTAATTGTATCAATAAATTTGGTCATTCGTCAATTTTTTTTATTTTTTTTATTAAGTAAAATGACTCAAAGTGTCTTGTGTATATATATATTAATTATTTTAATTTTAATTGAATAAAAAATAATTTTTAATTAAATATATAAAAATAATTTTTAAATATATAAAATTAGAAAATAAATTAAATAATTAAAAAGTAATTTTATTTATTTTAATTTTAGAAAAGTAAATAGGTAAATAAAAATTAATTATTTTAATTTAATGAAAAGTAATTTTAAATTAAAAATAATATTTATTTTAATTTTAATTAAATAAAATAATTAATTTTTATTTAGTTATTAATTTATTTTATTTTTTATATTTTTTATAAATAAATAAAATTGTAAAAACTAAATTATAATTTAATAATTATTTTTTAATCAATGTGGAACCTAGAATAAAAGTCAATAAATAAAAAGATTGAAATTATAAATTTTAATAATTTTAAAATCAAAATTAAAAATTAAAAAAATATTAAAAATAAATATACATCTATCCTTAAATATTAAAATCAAAATTATAGCATGGAAATACGAATAGTTTCAAGCCTCAGTTTCTAAATGTAGTAAAAATAGTGGCCTATTTACAAATTTAGAAACATCATGTCACGAAACAAGTTCCATGTAATCATGACCGTAAATAAAACAAACTCACAATATCAGCCCTCAGATCTAGGGTTTATATACAGAAAACCCTATTAATAAAGTTTCAATCAACTCGCTGATCCTTTGGTCTCGGTCTCTTTTCTTCTCCGTGGTGCGCGCATCCAAGGACCGGAGACTGAGAAAGAGCTCAAAGAAGAGGAAAAATGGTTCAGCGACTCACTTACCGGAAAAGGCACAGCTATGCCACCAAATCTAACCAGCACCGCGTCGTCAAGACCCCTGGTATACTTCTATTATATATATTTTTATATTCAAAAATTGTGTTGAAATTTGTTTTCTTTATATAATGTAAGTAATTGGGTTTGTTCGTTTAGAATATAAGAAATTGGATTGATTGTTGTGTTTGAAATGAAGGTGGAAAATTGGTTTATCAGACCACCAAAAAGAGAGCAAGTGGGCCTAAATGTCCAGTTACTGGCAAGAGAATTCAAGGGGTATGTATTTTAATGACTTAATCTAAGCTTAAATCTTTTTAAAATCCTTGTTTATTTGTATATTGAGCTGAATCTTAAGTGTCTAATTTGGATAGCATCATTTTTTAAAATAAAATACTTTGAGCACATAATGAATCTAACTTGTAATGACGGTGTTTGTTCTTTTAAAAATGGAAATGCATATTGTGATTCTTTTACTGATTTGCTTTGAATGTGCTCCATGGTGATACTTACAGTGTAAGATTCTACTTCAGAGTTTAGACGTTAGGTGGTAGGATTTCCATCTAATGGTGAAATTGGACCTTGAGGTGATTTGTCATTGGATAGTCTAGGTTTGATCACTTAATTTGTTTGAAGTATTGCTTGAGTGCTACCAATTTCTTATCAGCTGTTAAGCTACTGGTTTTAATCTAGCTTTGGTACAGAGAATGTGGAAGTGCATTCTTTTGGTCCTTATTCCTAAGAAGAGTGGATCATTAGCCTAGTCTTTTGTATAGTGGAAATCTTTTATTGTTGCACATAGATGAAGATGGATTCTGATAACAAAGTTTCAGATGTACGCTCTTGTGTTGATTTTTTTTTTTTTAGTTTTGAACTGTTGCACATAGATTATTCTTGACAGACTAATTCTTGACAGACTATCATATCATGCAAATTTAATGATTTTTTTGGAGTACGGATTTTGGATGACATGGTGGAAAAAATTAAATAATTTAGACTTTTCTTTCTCTAATTGACCGAAATAGTTAAAAATTTATGTATGGCTGGAGATGTGTTGTCTGTTTTTTTTTTTTAAATACGGTTGAGCTGTTTTATCCTAAACTTATTAGGGCTTGTGGCAGTGTATTGATAAGCTTGATACATGAAAGTTGCTTTAGGAAAAAAAAATTGAATGATTGGTTGTTAGAGTATGGCGAGTCATTAGAGGCACAGAGGAAGTGAACATATGATTCTAAGATGAAATTTGGGATTTGAATGATGCTATGATTTGGTGCTCTTAAAATGTGAAAGAATGGTTTCTGCATTGATTTTGCCAACTCATATTTAGTTGATTTTGACAATCTTCCCTACTTCTCTTAAATATTTTGTCATAGTCAATTTTTATGATCATTTGAAGATTTCTTATGCCTCGTCCACTTCTTTAGTCGATTAATATATGCTCTGTCAATGTATTGTAAACTCTCCATGAAATCCTTACAAAGCCTTACCAGATGGTCTTAATTATTTTTTTTTCTTTTCAGATTCCTCACTTGAGACCTGCTGAATACAAAAGATCTAGATTGCCCAGGAACCGGCGCACTGTCAATCGTGCCTATGGTGGTGTACTGTCTGGGGTGGCTGTTAGGGAGAGGTAGATCAACCTTGACTCAGTAGTTACTGAGTTATGGTTATTCTAATTTTTAAGCTGATGACTGATGGTTTAAGCTGTTTTTCTACATTTCTATAGGATTATCCGAGCCTTCTTGGTGGAAGAGCAAAAGATTGTGAAGAAGGTTTTGAAGATTCAGAAGGCAAAGGAGAAGCAGGCGTCAAGGACTTAAATTGAAGGGTGCAAAGTCAAAAGTCTTATGAGTTAGAGATATGCTAGAGAGAATTTTTGGGGACAATTGATGACAATGAGTTGTTGAATTTGAATTTGGAGATTGTCAATTTTAGCTTGTTTGATACCTGATTATTTACATACTTTTTTGTTCACTTTGACAAGAAATCATTGCCACTCGGTTTATTTGATAATTTGTGCCTTTTGATCGCTTGGAAAATCCTGCCTTGTGATATTCATTTAAATTAGCAAGTTCTATATGGATCTTGCTTGTGTAACGTGCAAGAGGGTTCATCTGGGGTTTAACATGGCTTATGGCCAGGTCTTAAAGATTGATGCTATGGACATTGCAGTTTAGCAGTGTTATTTGGGACCGCAATTGCTTTTTGCTTTGGCGGCAGTATTTCAATCCTTCTAAGAAGTTTTGTTGTTGAAGTAAACTTTCTAGGTTGAGCATTTTAGATGCAAATCTGAAAATAGGCTAGATCGTTGCCTCGAGTTTTGTTAATATACTGAGCTAGTTCATTATATTAGTAAAGTCCAGGTATAAAGCACATTTACTTTACCCATGATTTCCCAAGTATGTTATTAACTATTTAGATCAATTATGATGTTTAATCTGCCAAAGTTTTAAGCTTCCGGGCTCACTACCTACCCTGCTTAAGACGGATAGAGGTCTAGGGTTAAACAGAGAGCTTCTTTGAAAACGTACTTTTATGGATTTTTTTTTTACTCGCAAAGGTTAAACTTGTAATGATGGCTTTGGGTGGGGGTAGTGAATTAACGATTGATGAGTGTTTTTCCAATGTTCATACATGTAATATTGTAAGCAGTTAAAGTTTCAGACATTTGTTAAAATAAAACCAAAAACAATAAAAATTTGAATGTCAAGAATGGGATTCGAATAGACCAACTCGGCCATCTTGACATGATGCTAATGTTAATAAATATGAAAAGGTGAACAAAATTTTGTACTTGAGGTTTCGTAATTTAAGTCCCCCAGTTCACAAATATGATGGATTGGAAAGAGTTATCATAAAGAGATTTTTAAAAAAATATTGAAAAAAATAAAATTATTTTATTTTTACAGAATTTTTTTTTTAAATATTATATATCTAAAAATATTTAAAAAAAAATGTGACATATACCAAACATATACCAAAAATAGTAAAAATTAAAAAAAATAACTGTAAAATTAAAAAAAAAATTAAAAAAAATATATTTATGTAATATTTCCTAATTCGATAAAAATTGTTAAAAGCCTGGGAAATTTTAAAGAGAAAATGAATCGTCTTAGAAAAACATTTACAATTATTCTCTATTGACGAGAAAGTTTAATGGGCTATACAAATGCAAAGAAAATATAACCAACGCTTACCCACTCCAAGCATATATATATTTAAATTAAAAAAAAGAAGGAAAATTCTATATTGGTTTCACATAGTTGCTATCGAATTGTAATAGAAATATCCGCTAGTTAAAGTTCTGGAATCCCTGCAATGTGTAAAAAAGTCCTCCCTGAATTTCTATCCCCAGGTTGCTTGTTTTCTTTTATCAAGGAATAGGATAGTGTTTGCTTTCCTCAATCAAAAGGTATTATTTCCTGCTTTGATGTTGAAAATGAATTGAATTAGTCAGTAGCAACTCTACTATTTTGGTGGATAGAATATGAAACACTTAATGCTGACATGAAGTGAATACAATATATGCATACAAAAAAGGTACTGCCTTGTATAAGTTTTGATGAAAAACTTTCTTCCATCAAATGCTAATCTGTGTAATGTTAATTCCGATTGTCAACTTCTAATGATTTCTTGCTATATCAAGTGTACAATTAGAGTTTCTTTTTCTTTTCCTTGGTTGATCAAACTGTTTGCTTATACTAGTGGTTGCTCTTTGATTAAAGGACCACTTGATATTGGTTGTACATGCTCTTAATTTGAAATTCTGATGAATTCATTACTACCCATTACGCTTCTCTGCTTGTTGAATTCAAATATTTAGTACGTATCAGTTGCCTGAAGTGCTATTTACCAATATTTATGTTGTTATGGCCGGAAGGATAAGTTTTACATTTGCTAGGACATATGCTAATATGCATTAATGATATTGATTAAGCATAATTTAGCAAGTTGTAATACTTCAATTTCTTCAAGTGGAGTTAAGCTCTATTTCTTTTGGTACATCAGAAAATAAACAGTGGAATGGGGTTGCCAAGGTCTGAACCTCCTGATAGAGGCACCTGTATTGTGCAGTATTAGCATTTTAGACAGAGTTCCTCTACTGAATAAAGAGAACCAGAAATAAATAGGTAAGAAGGGGAAGGAAATAACGGAAAATGGTGATCAAGAAAGTGAATAAATAAAGAGAAAATATATAGCCCAGTGGGTATGATTGGAATATATCAAAACTGTACAATAACATAGCAAACATAATACATTTTGGGGTGTAACTCAAAGTAGGATATATAAACAAAATGCTATACTTAAATCCCATTTCCTCTCTGATTAATAGGATTTAAGTGTAGCATTTGTTTGTGGAATAAGTAGAAGACATCTCACTAGGACATGGCGGTGAATCCCATGGCAAATTTGAGGGCATACCGAAGGGGAATCCGATCGATCGGATATTCCCCCACTGATTATTATCTTGAATCCCACTAGGATTCTTCCTCAAATTTGCTTCATCTTCTTCTGCATAAATATTACCTTGTGTATCTTGTGATAAACTTATTGAAAATCCACTGAACTGCTGTTGTTGAGACCCATCAAAATCTATAGTTTCAGAAGTTTTACTAACATCACCAATGAAGGCAGGGTTCAATAGCATAGAAGAAGGGGTAAAATCAACTGTACATTTGGTGTTACCTGAAATTTCAAGTGGTGAAAACATAAAGTTGCTAGGAATGTCTCCATTTATAAAAGGAAATAGAGGTGGCTTGTCAACTGTAGTAGGAGTCATAGGTTTGTAAGAGGGTAAATCCAAAGCAGAGAAGCTTGCAGAAGACGCTTGTTGTAAATCATTATTAGAACAAATTGGGAAAACTGATGCAATGTCAGTAGTGCAAGAAATGTTCTCCGAACTGAACTGTGTGCAGTGTGCTCCTTGGTTGAGTATATCAGATGCTGTAGAAGTGTCTCGTAATTGGGAAATCCAAGAATGAGTGAGAGCTCTTTGTGCCATGGAGTTAGTTTTCTTGAAAATCCTACAAATAGCCCATGCATCCTGGAAAAAATACAAATTCATGAGCTTTACTAGTAAATATTGTGAACAATAGTTTGAGAAAATGAGGCCTAGAGTGTAGAATCAATAATACATTTGGAGGTAGACTTTTGTCTAGGAACTTCTTTGGTGGTGATGGTTCTGCAATGGAAGGTAGTCGAAACTCGTGCATCATCCAATCAGTTTTAATCCCTTTAGCAGCTCTACCTCTGTAGAAGACCAAAGACTTTTTCAAACCTATACACTTAGTACCATCAGAGGAGTAAATAGGACGGTCTGTTCCAGTCGCTTTCCAAAACCCAGCTCCAGTGACTCGATTAGGCCTTGCACTGTTTCTGTATTTTCTGTCTCTTGGACAGTAGAAATACCACTCTTTTTCCCCTGTAGTCGCTAGCTCTGCTTGCAGAAAATGAAGAAAATCAGAAATTTGCTAATATTTGTGCTAAATATCAACAGAAAATAAACTAAACTAAACTATAACTATCTATCTTACTTGGAAGATCCCAGGGATCATATTTATAAATATCCACTTGCTTAATCAACTCAATAGGTAACGATCGTTGCTGTATCTTTCTCTTGAGGTAAAAACCAACAAGTTCTTCATCAGTTGGATGAAATCGAAATCCAGGCAACATAACATCATCAATTTTATCAACATCAGTATTCTTCTCTTCCATGATCCTCTTCAAATCTCTCTAATAATATACCCTTTTGAAGTCCTAATCTAGAAAAAGTTGAAGAGCGAAAAATTTACACTTAAAAATCTATATGAACTGAACTTAGAAGAAGCTGCTAGGGAAACTAAAACACATCCATTAAAGATAATCTTGAAAACTAAGACCCTGAACAGATAATTAGTTCACGGTACAGTTCAGTTAATGCAGACTCAAATTATGCTTCCTGAAAAGGAGTCTGCCTCCGAAGCTTAAGCCGCCAATTCAGGGCAACTGTAATGGAAAGTGTGTGTTATGAGAAAATCAAGATTTCTTGGTGAGAAACTTGAGCTAAACCAAGTTAAGCAGTCTCTTAAAGAGTAATAGTTTTTAATGAAGCTCTATTTATTTGCTTTCTTGAACCTTATATGGAGATGTATTTATAATTTTAAATCCAATTTAAGGATCTCAAGAGACTACAAAATTAGCAGTATTTTGGGATTTGTGAATCAAATTGTTTTCACACTTTTTCTATGGAAACTTCTTGTTTTTATGTTCAAACAAATCAAAGACAAGATGACAAACTAATTTTCCAATGTCATACTAATTTTATTTTCTTTTGTATAATAATAATAATAATCTTTGCTTGAATTGTTTTTTGTAGACTACTTATTTATGGGGAAGCTGGTTGGACCAAATTCCAACAATACAAAAAAGATTGAATTAAATTTATATTCAGCCTATGAGATTCTTTTGCCAATTCTCCTGAGAATATTATTATCAATTTTGATTTCCTTGTACCCAAAAATACCATTTCTATTCCATTCTTTTTCAGCTTCTATTCTATTCTCTTTGATACATGTGAACACTTGGCCTGTCACACTGCCTATTTTTAGTATTTTATTGAGATTCTTTATGTAAGATTGATTAATTACAATAATAATATTCCTGAATTAAAGTAGGGCTTTATTAACCTAATTATAAAATCAATAAATAATTATTAACCAATTTAAATTTTAGAGGAAATTTCATCCAAATTGTTTTTTTTTTTTTATTTCAATAGAAAAGGAAAGTAGGAAAACTTGAATATCAAGAATTAACCTAATTAATAAATGAGTTTGCTTTGGACCTGATTAATTATTAGGTTTAATTTTTGAGATTACATCACAAAAAAATTCTCTTTTTTTTTTGTTTTTGCAAGTCTTTTTCAAATTAAATTATTAAATAATTTATCTTTAATTGAACTAGAAAGATAAATTTACTCATAATAATGAAAAATTAAAAAAAAAAAAAACCTTCATTCAATCAAGAAAATAGTTATAATCACAGCAGCAATAGATGATGGCTAGCAAGGTGGTAAGTGTTGAGAATTGCAGAAAGGTAAAGTGGTATTGTTCACCAAACTGTAAGAAAGAAGCAGCTCAACTACATTAAATGTGTATGCTGGTTTGACTTGGTGATACCATATTACATCATAAATATATAAACTATGTAATTTTAATATATATATAATGAGCATAAGATTTGCAAGGAAATGGGGAAGATGGTGGGACGTATCAAGTTTTATGTTAATCTAATCAAATTCTACGTAGCTATCTGTAAAACCAGTTTATGATAATAACAAAGAATAAAAAACAAACTTCTTTAAAATTCGTCCTATATACTGTAATGATTATCATTTTGTTGGATATTATTTGTGAGAAAAGTCAGGTTTATTCAGGATTAAATCATAAAATTAATTATGAGTCGATAAATAATTAAATATATATAAAAAATTAAATTTAAATGAACCAAATAAAAAAAAAATAATAAACTATTGAGTTTTTTTTCCCTAAGATTGATTATATCCTTAGTCTGCTAGCAATTCAATAATTCAATAATCATTTATAATTTAAAATATCATTTTTTTAGAAGAATAATTCAAAATATGGTTAGATATTTAAATTTGAATAATTTTTTTTTAATATTTTTTCAGTATATAAAAAATAACCATATTCGAAATTGGAATTACTCTTCATTAGACGGGTTCAATGGCTAGGATAAAATTTTCAATTTTAGTGTAAATTCCTATTAAATATAAAATTTTATCAAATTAAGCTAAAAAGTGATAAAATATATTAATCTATTAATATTTTATTAATATTTGAGTTGGGCCTTGTATATAATACTGATTTTGAAACTCAATCTACATAGAAACATAGTTTATTTTGGTCGAATTTCAGGACTAAATTATATATTTAAACTCGATCCAAACTGCATAGATTTTGAAAATCATCTACATCTTTATAAATCACACATTTTATAAAAAAATATTGTCTATCATATTTTACACATGATTCAAAGACATCCCACCAAAATTATGTTAGTGCCAAAATCAATTATGCAATTAGTGTTACGAGAAGCTTTTATGCAAAAAATTACACAATGAAAAAATATTAATAGGTTTACTTTAGGCACGGCCATGGTTCGATTTAGAATCAGAACTAAACTGATTAAAATCGAAACTAAAATTGATCAATAGCAGTGAAAGTTAAATCGATTAAACCAAATTAAATCGATTAAGTTAAATCGAAATTGATAAATTCATAATTTATTTAGTTTGATTTGATTTAAAAAATAGAATAAACTAAAAATTTAATTTGGTTTGTGGTTTGAGTATTTTTTCGATTTTAAACTGAACCAAACTGAAGCTATATATATATTATTTTTTACTATTATTATAATTAAATATATTTGATTTTATTTCATATACAAATATATTTTTAATCTAATATTAATTTAGAATTTAAAAAAATATCATTCATGAAAATTAACAAAAAATAAATAATAAAAAATCTAATTCTTGAGAAAAAAAATATAAGTTTTGGTGTGCTAATTAATGGAATAGACATGTTTTAAGTTGTATAATATTCAATTATTTTTGAAATTTTTTTATTATCGATATTTTATCGGTGTTTTTCTTAAATTTATAATAAAATAATGATAATTTATATAAAAAAAATATTTAGTTTGAAATCGAAAAATCGAAGGTATTTAAATCAAATCAAATTGAACCGAAATTAATGGTTTGATTATAATGGTGGTTTGGTTTGATTTAAAAATTTTCAAATTGAAAATATTAATTTAATTTGATAATAACTTTTCAAACTGATCAAACCAAATCAATATCATCATCAAAATCGAAATCGTATTAAATTGAAATCGAATCACGACTATAAGGTTTAGTGTTGATTTCAATAATTTTTAAACTGAAACCAAAATTGAAGATTTTAGTTTGATTCCAAACCAGAAAAAATTAAAAATTTTTAAATAATTTTAATAATTTTTTCATATATAATTTTAATAATTTTTTCATATAATATTCCTTTTAAAAAATTAGAAGTAATTGTATAAATTTAATTTAATTTAAATTAATTGACATTGTAAATAAATCATATACTTAATATATAGTTATCATATTTATTAATAAAATTAATTTATAAATTAATTATATATTAATTTTTCTTTAAATAATTTTATATGTTTAAAATTAAATATTTAAATACATTATATCATCTACTCTTATTTATTTATTTTGATTTTTATTAAATTATAAACTTATTCAAAATGTAAGTTAAACTAAAGATTCATTAAATTCGGTTTAATAATTTATAGCCTTTTTTCCTTAAAATTTTTAATTTATACTCAATTATCTCTTAAACTCTTAATCTTAATATCTCAATTAGCATTCTAATTTTCAATTAATTTATTTTTATTATCTCATTAATTATTTTAAGTTTTATTCTTAATTCTTAATTATTCTAATTTTTATTATTAATTATTTTATAATGGCAAGTAGAAATACAAAGACGAACAAAGATAAGAGTTTAATCAGTAAATTTATTAATTTTCATCATTTTCATTGTTGTTGTTGTTGACCAAGTTCATTTTTTTTTTTCTCAAAATTAATTTATACATTTTTTTTAATAAATTTATGACTAAACCGTATTGAAATCGTGTCAATCTAATATTTAAACTAAAATTTGAATTAAAATTGAAATTGTCTTAAAATCGGCGATTTCTAAATTATACTGAAACCGTCTTTTAATGTTTTGATCTCAGTTCATTTAATTTTAGAACCAAAACCAGCGATTACGAAACCTTGATTATGTCTAATTTACTTAAATAAATTTCAAAAAATTATATTTCATTATAACAATTATTATTTCATATGATATATATATTTTTTTATTTTTTTAATCAATAACATAAATTATTTTTTTAAATTAATGATATTTAAGAATAACATCCTTAATTTTATTTGAAATTTTTTTTTGTGCAATCATCTGATATTTAATAGCTAAATAAATTTTAATTAATTCAGATTCAATAATTCATATTTAAGTCGGGTGTGACTCATAAAAGATAAAATTTTTTGAACGAATATTTTATTTATTTAACTCAAACTTGAGATATTATTTAACGAGAACAAGTTTATTACTATTTAAAAATTCATTATTACTCGATTATTTAAACCCTTTTTAATAGCTTAAGAAATACGTATCCATAGAAAATTAGAAATACAATATTATATTGAAAAACTGGTCCATAGAATTAATCTATTGTAATGTTTGTAGTGGTTGCCATTGAGATCATCAGAAAATGCACTAATCAATAACACTGAAATATGCAATTCTTCATCTTCAAAAAATTTTCTATTATTAATTTGCTAGACCTCGATTTCGAGATGCCACATCTTAATTAATTTCCCTCAAATTCAAATAGTTTCATTTTAAAGTTTCCATGATTTTGAACATTATTCCATGGCTAATGAAATAGACTTGCAAATATCCAAATCAAACCATTAAATTTTGATTTGATAATTGGTTAACATAATTATAAAATAAATTAGTAAAATAAAATTTCTTCAACGAAAATCGAAGAGATTAAAATCATTTGAAATAAAAATATTATAATAATATGAAAATATATTTTAATTCAATTAATGTGTGAGAATTAAAAATATTATGCAAAATATAAAAATTTCTTAATTTTCCATTTTAATTTATAACTATATGTTGAAGAAGACATTATTGTCAAAATAATGATCTCTACTTTTGCTAGAAACTATCATCGGACTTGCCTGCTAAACTAAGAATTATGTATACATAACACAAATTAATGAGAAGTAAAATAAAATTAGTGACTAATTGTCCATTGCTTAAGTTTGCTAAACATGTCTGCTATTTGGAATGCAAGTAAAGTACCATTAATAAATATGTGAACATCATTTGGTCAAATGCCAAATGGGAAGTCCAAATTTAGTTATGTTCCCCAAATATAGCCTCACTTTTTTTAAAATCCCTTTTGTCTAACATAATTTCACCTAGGGTTACATAGTTGAAAAAACGAGTTAAATAAATGTAGAGGGTTAGTTCGACTATTAGGATTAATAAATAAATATTTTTTTTATTTATTAATCGTCTAATTATAAAACAGATAATATATTTTTAATTGAATAAAAAAATAAATTTTAATACAATATACAAAAATTTAGCTATAATATCCTAATTAAACATAATCTTGTTTCCCAGTGTGGAAAATCCACATCAAAGTTATAAACCCCATGAATTAGTGACCGGCTAATTTTGATTTTTCAAATGATCTTCATCAATTAACTCAAAATCAAATTCCACTATCGCTTAATTTATATTACTTTAAATTCGGTGAAATTATTTATGCATCGAGATATAATTTAATTAATTTATACTACTATCACTTAATTTATATTGTTTAAATTCTATGAAGTTATTTATACATCGAAAAATAATATAATAATAAATACATATTTTTCTAAACAATAAATTTATAATCTATTTTTCATTCCTTAGCTTAAAAAAATAAATTCTAAGCTACCACCACCCCTTTTGACATAATTTTTAATTATTTTATTATTATATGGATAATATAACAAATTAAATATATATATATATAATGTTAAACTTAACATAAATTAATTAATTTTATATAAATAAATTTTAATATTTATCCACTTATAAATATTTTAAATATTTAATATTTTATTATTATTCAATAGATGATATTTTTCCAATAATATGATGAGAGATATATAGTTGAATAATCATTTCCCTTAATTTTATTTTATTCAATAATTTTCAATAAAAAAAATTTTTGATTTAAATTTTATTCTTCAAATGATAACCTCATTCATTTCATAAACTAATAAGTAAATAAATCAACATATAGACTTTGAGTTTTAATAAACTTAAAAATAATTATGATTCATGATTCATGATTTATAATTTATAATTTTTTTTCCTTGTATCCCTCTCTCTCTCTCTCTCTCTCCCTCCCTCTCTCTACATGGATTTATTAACTATAACTTAATTGATTGAAGCTTATTAAGTCTTAAGCTTGTTTGCACAATAAGTAATTAACAATCCAAATACCAACTACTTTCATGATTTAAAAGAGACAAAAAAGGAAAATCATGTTGTCAATATAGGGGTCAATAATACCAACTCTCTTTAATAAATTAGTCTCACAATCAACTTGCAATCAAACAATAAAATAATTAAGAAAAACTTTAACCTTGTATACATTTTTAGGCAGCATGATCTTAAAATGTCTTCAATAATTCATATATTAGGGCATATCTTTTATTTCCCCCTCTTTTTCTTTTGAATGGAATATATTGGACCTATCTATTAGTGAAAGTTGAGGGTAATCTCTTTGAAAGCAACCCTCCTTAGATATATATTATATAACTTTATATAATTTAATAGTTTAATAAATAAATTTATCCTAAATTTTATATATTTTTAATCATATTTTTTTATTAATTTTATTCAAATTTAAATTTTTGGTTGTAATCATACTCTAAGATAAATTGAAAATAATAGTAATATAATATTTTCATATAAGGTTAAAAGTAAAATTAACCTTAAAATTGTTATACTATACTATAAAATTAATATTCAAATTTTGATAAAAAATTAATTGAGTTCTCTAATTTTATGAATTTGATAAACTACTAATTAATTAAATTAATGACTCGATTAATAAAATTTGCAAAGTTAAAGAATTTTTTTACTTCAATTAAAAATTAAATATCAAAATAACAGTATGATATACTAAATTTAAGAATCAATCTAACTTCTTAATCTTTTAATTAATAATTTTTTTTTTTACAATAGTGACTTATGATAGAATTGCAATTAAAATTTTAAATTAGAGTAGAATCGAAAAAAAATATATATATATATAACTACAAGAATATAATCTGATGATACTTTCCCAAATGATAAGTTACTATTCAAACTTTATCCTTTGGTAAGAACAATTGAAGGTCAATAGAGCATTCAATGTAGCCATCCTAAAGCATTTAAATATTCTTATAGGTCAATCATGGTTGGCAATTCATCTTAAATTCTAATTATGACAATTTTTTGCAATTTTTTTTTTTCAACCAAAAAAAACTACCAAATTTGTTTTTTTCTGTGGTTGAGAATAAGGGAAGGGTGTAAATTAGAATGGGGATTTGTATTTAGTTATCATATAATTAGAAATTAGGTAATATCATTTTGATTAGGAAGTTTAATTAAGATTTCAATTTATTGTTTAAAGCTTGGAAGCAAAGAGCTAAGGACAACCCAAAAACAAAATCAACCCTTAATTTTTTTAATACCAAAATTCCATGGAATACAAAATTACATGGCAACATCAGAATTAATAACTAATAAAAATTAATCAAGATTATTTGGGTGGCATAGTTTACTTTAGGCCCCATTAAGAAGGGTGGCCCATGTTTCAAAAGGCCAACAATGACTGAGTTCATTGGCCACAAGGTTGAAAGTAATGGGCAGAAGTTAACCTGGGAAAATCATTAACTAGAAATTACATTTGATGGGATCTTGGAGGCAAATGATATAATAATTAGTATAAAATTATAAATATAAAATAAGGGAAAGTACAAAAAAGTAATTTGTGGTTTTGCTTTTTTAGTTTTCGGGTCAGTATAATTTTTTGTGATAATTTTGAATTTATGATTTTTACAGTTATACATTTTAATGATATTTTATTCTGAACTTGTTTCTTGAGGTGTGGTCGATCTTATGATTAGTGGCACCTCTTCCTTTTTTTTTTCGCTTTCTATTCCTAGATATAAAGTAGTTGTACATACCTTATATGGCTAATAATTTGGATTTTAATATTCAGAGGCAGAACAGAAAATTATATCGGGTCAAAGTTAATATAATAATAAATAATTAAATAAAAAAAATTAGAGGCTAATTAAAAAATTTATATACATATATATGTATATTTTAAAGATTTTAGAATTAAAATTAATATAATAATAAATTGAATGATAAAATTAAAAAAAATTGGAAGCTAAAGTTAATATAATAGAAAATAGGAGTATCAAATGAAAAAGATTTAGGGATCTCTTAAAAAATATACACACACATATATATATATTTTAAAAATTTTAAGATAAAAATTAATATAATAGCAAATTGAATGATCAAATTAAAAAAATTTAGAAGGCCAATTAAAAAATTAACACACTTTAAAGATTTTATGATTAAAATTAATATAATAACAAATTGAATGACCAAACTAAAAAATTTAGGGGGCCAATTAAAAAAATTTATACCCGTATATGTATATTTTAAAGAAAGTAGGAGATCAAAGAAAAAAATTAGAGGGAGAAGAATTAAAAAAATTTACATAAACATATATATATTTTGAAGATTTTAGGGGATCAAGATTTCTCTTAATCTCTTTTAGTTTTAGTCCTCTTAATTTCGCCCTGTTAATACCCATAGAAAAAATAGTATATGGTGATCATTTTAAGCACTGAATATATTTTCTAATAGAAGATCAATGCTTTTTGAGAAATAGTAATTGTTCAATAATCTTAACTTATCAGATTCTTAGTTCTTATTAGCAGTGAAGATAAATTCAAATCTAATAATGAGTGTGAAAGTTTAACTAACTTAATTTTTTTTATAGATAGACTAATCATCTATTACTTTCTTTCTTCATTTGCATATAGCATTGAGATAGACTAATCATCTATCACTTCCTCTCTTTATTTATATATAGCATTGAGATTCTTGTTATCACCATGTTAGATCTACAAATACCATTATTGTAAGAGTTTCTTAAGATTTGACAGTAAAATAAATTTATCTATTATTTTTCTGTATAAATTTAATATTTTTTTTCTAGATTTAGATACATTTTAGATCTATGATTTTGAATTTCTAGTCTCTTTATCCTTTTGTAATTCATATTTCATACTAAAATGAATGAAATAATTATGAGTACGTAATTCATATTTCATTGTAAAATGAATGAATTATGAGTTTATCTTTAAAAAAAATAAATAAAAAAATTTGGCTTGTTATATCGAGATACAAGTATTCTACAACTATCAATTATTCAAGCAGTTAGCAAAGTGATTTTTACAAAATCTTCACGGCAAGGAAGATTTATGATATAATGCAGACATTAACATGGGATATTTAATTAATGATTGATTAAGTATAATTAAATTCTTAACACATACACGGTAATTTATTTTTAGTATTGAAAAAGAAAATTTAATTTAAATTTATTATTTATTAAAATATATATTTTATCGTTAGATTATATTTCAATATATATATATATAATCTTAATTATTAATATATTAACGTAAAAATAAAAAATAAAAATAATTATTTTAATGAAATAAATAAAATAATAACAAATGGAGAAGATCCAAGTCTAGACATCATGTAAACATCATTATTTCTTCAATATTTTTATAATTTTTATTAAGAAATTATTAAATAAAACACCAGCATAATGATATATATGAGATTCCTTACCTAAAATATTTTTTATAATGCAAGATACTTTTACATTTTGCATATTTTATAAAAAAAAAATATAAATTTATTGAAATTAATTAATTTTTTTATGAGTGGAAGGACCCAAATTGAAATAAAAATAAGAATATACTAATAAATTTTTGATTTAAAGCTCCTGTAGTTGTCATTAAAGAGTTTGAATTTTACAATAAATAAATAAAACAGGAATATAATTCTTGGATATGGGGAGCCCATATTGGTAAATTTATGATAACAAGCTTAAACCCAGAAAGAAAGAATCCATTAAGTGTTGCTAAGCTTATCTTCTTTCTTTCCTCGCAGGGCTACTTTAAAACCCTTATCCGTCAACTAAACCCATTTGCTTTTCTCATTTTCCCCATTTTCTTTCATTTCTTTAATTTTTTTTTAAAGTTCAGTTATTATTATTAATAATATATATATATATATATATATATATAAGAATTCAAGAAATGCAAATGTTGGCATGCAATTCTTGGTCACTGCAAAAATCTTCACTTCATGGTCATGAATTAATCGTTGTCCCAAGACGCTTCTTCTTGGGTCGCCGGCAGCTCTTGTCTGCCTCCAATCATTCTCAAAAAGATGCCGTTTCTTCCCACTCCATTTCCTTTTCCAGGTCATCATTACACTTTCTTCTCTCTTTTTCTCGAACTACCCTTTTAATATATGGTTCCTTTCCTCCATTTTAATAATTAGTTCTGTTCAGTGAAGTAAATTTAGTGTTTTTTGGTAATTTGGTATCTGGGTGTGTGATTATAAAACCATTCGTATAATGGTATGCATTTGTATCTTTATCTAATTATTGTTATGTATCTTATAATCAATTCTGTTTCAACCATTTGCGTTGTTGCTGCTGAGATTTGCTAGGCTTTTTTAGTTTGTATTTGTATAAGATAGCTTAGAGTGCTAATGTCTATGCTTTGAATATGCTGAATTTAGGCAATGTACATAACTACCTTCTTAATACTTAGAGGGAAATGGAGCAATCAGAAGTTGTGTGATTGATCATTTTTTGGGACATATCTTTTCAAAAGCTTTATTCAGAGAACAACAGACAAGTTACATGTCTGGCACAGGAAACACATATGTTAATCTTAACTGGTCAACCTGTAATGTTGTATAGTTGTTCTGGATCTTGACATTGTTTCCCATTTTAAAAATCATCTAGGGAGTGAAAACTTTACTGCAAAATATAATGCCAATCAAGATCATATGATGAAGTTTGTCAGTGGGAACTTTGTGTAAGTCTGAAGGACCGAGCTCAATCTTCGCTTTTTAAAAGCATTAACATTGGTGGAATGATAAATACTTTTTCTGGTAAACAATTGTGCAGATGGATTAGTAAACTGAACTGCTTAAATAACCAGGAGTTCATTATTAACTTTTATGATATGTCAGAGTTTATAATATCTACTGTTGCGAATTCTTACTTTTGTTGCTTGTAGGGAAATTAGAGATGGTAAAAAGTATGTATGTGAAGAAATATGTAAAAGTAGTCACATGAAAACACGGCGCATGTTGCTCACAAGTCTGTTCATGTATCTGTGGTATCATCCTACAAGGTACTTATCAGGTCCGCACAATTCAACTTTATGTTGCAGCTTGAGATTTGCTTGAGGCCTTACATTGTATATTCTAATTGTGGCAATGTACTATCAATTTCTTCCTGGAAATTTAACTTACCAAAATATTAGGGAATAAATCGGATTTCAGTACTTTGAATTTATTCACTTAATGACCTGCAATTTCTTTGTCATTGAAGTTAATCAATGTGTTTATTCCACAAAAAGAGAAAAGAAAAAAATCAATGTGACTGTAACTTGTCAGTGATGTATATATAGGTATGAAGTTAACATTATTGACAAGTGACCTTTGGCGGCAGAGATCAGAGGAAATTTTAGGAAAATGTATTTGTGGAAATTTTTATAAGATACATCCATTTATGTAGATGCCCTTTGAGGGATTTGGGTATCTACGGAATAGTGGCCATCTCAATCATCTGTTCTTTTTGATATGCTAACAAGAAGCAGCTGCTTTAATAGATAATGGCAGGCATTTAATGTATCTATTACCTGATAGAGAGCTCTATGTCATTTGAGCTCCTTTGTTTCCAACTGAATTCAAGGTCAACAACATACATTACACATCTGTTAAATGAATATTGTGTCACTTTTTTCGGTCCAACAAGTTAATTAGTCTTCCATTTACTCATAATGGTTAGTTTTTTAATGCACTTTGTACTGGTTATGATTGTATTTGTACTTATCAGTGCATTGTTGCTGCACATTTGATAAATTTAGCCCAAGCACTAGGAGATCCATCTGTGACAGTTGAAGAAGTGACTCCACCTGTTTTTCCTTCTGGAGCACTCTTCCCTGCTGAGGTTCATTTTCAACTATATCAGCTACTTTTTATTGTTTATGGTGATTGATTTATTTGTAAGTTTCAGAGTCTTATATCTTTGTGCTTATACCATGTACCCAATTGGCAGGAAAGAATTGTCCAACTTTTTGAAAAGAATACATACACTGTTGTCAACATTTTTGATGTTACGTTGCGCCCACAACTAAATGTAACTGGTGTGGTTGAGGTATTTTTGCACTACTGGTGTAGTTGGGATATTTTTGCACTCAAATATTGTTTCTGTACTTTGCTGATTTACTGGAATCTAACAAAACTTAAAGAAGGCTAGACATCTAAAAAGATTTATAGATATTCTGGTAGATTAAGCGGAGCAAGATTTGATAGTTTTGTGTTTATGATAATGTAAATTAATTCCTGTACCCATTTGCAGATTCCTGAAGGAAATGGTTCTGGAGTAGTTTGGGATGGACAGGGACACATTGTAACAAATTATCATGGTAAGAACTATCTGGGCTCAAGAGAACCAAAATCTGCTATACTAATAAATTAGCTAGGAATCCTGGTGCTGTAGGTAAATATCTTTTGTGCTCATTTTTTCTACTGAGTGAAATTATGGAACAGCATCAGGTTTTTCCAATTTTATTCTGGAATAATTTTCTGCTATTGTCTGTTATTTTTCGTTGTCTATGTATTATCAAAGTCTATTTATTGATCAAAACACAGCAGGTAGTTTCTTCATGAGTAACTCTAGGGAACTCCTCCACATTTCTTTTAATCTTTTATTTTTTTTGGTTTGCTATATTGATCTCTTTCTTTCTTTCTTTTTCTTCCTGTTGTTGCTTCATCTTTTGGGTATGGAAATTCAGGCTTATTTAGTATACAGTTCATGTTATAATCAAAATACTATGATTTGGTTAAATGCTAGTGAATCGTGACTCTTTTTATGACAGTTGATGGATTGCAAATTCTGGAGCTAATTTTCTTTATTTGTAATATCTAGTGATAGGTAATGCCCTTTCAAGAAATCCAGGCTCCGGGCAAGTTGTTGCACGAGTTAATATCCTTGCGTCTGACGGGTGAGTTTCTAAAGTACCCTTTGACTTTTCTTTGTAAACTGAACTGCATTACTTAGTCAAAATGGTTTTCACAAATGGGAAAATCATCTATAGTTATTGCTGCAAGCAATTTTCTGATTTCTATGGTTTTTCAAAAGGGTGCAGAAGAACTTTGAGGGTAAATTGATTGGTGCTGATCGTTCTAAGGACCTTGCTGTCTTGAAGGTATTTCCTTTCTCTATTCTCCTTCTTCTTTTCTTCAAAATTATACTCCTAACTGTGAGAATTTTCCCACAATCAATTGCCCTTGTTTTGTGATATACTGAGACTAGGAATGTTTCAGACATGTCAATTCGCTAGCTATGGAAAATGATTGTAGATCCACTTCTAGTTTTTAGAGTTGAGTCCATACTTCTACTATGTGATTTCAATGCCCATTCATTTGTTTGATTCCTTTGCTATTCTGTGAAATCAATTCCTATGGCTGCATTTATAAACAAATTTTGTTGTTGTATGTTTAAGATATACAAACATAAATTTCATGGTACAGACATGCATAGATTTCATTGCTGGCTGCTGAGCAGGTAGGCATATATATATATATATATATATATATATATATATATATATATATTTGCACCAACCAAGCATAAATTCATGGATAAATAATTAGAATCCATATGAATTTTGCCCCGTCACAAGAGGGATGTTTTATGTAAAGCTGCTAATGTTACTTGTGAGGATGATATGCCTTCTTTTTCTGGACTTATTTATCTGTGTGTTTACAGATCAACCAACTGTACATACTCCATACTCAGTAAGACATTGAAGTAATTCGAATTCAAAAAAATGCAATTTAAAATGGTTTACAACAAATCTAGTTGCCTTCTTTTCCTACACGAAATCTTGCCATTAACTGAAGTCTCAATTTTAGGCAGTACAATCATCTTTTCTATGTCCCATTATTATTCTCAACATGGCTGGAACATGCAGTTTTCATTTTGTAGATCTACTTTCTAGTATAGCATTTGCTTGTAATGCAGGTCTCAATATCTTTTGAAATGCCAGGTAGAAGCACCTGAAGTTTTGTTGAGACCAATTAAGGTGGGGCAATCTTCTTCTCTTAGAGTGGGGCAGCAGTGTCTTGCAATTGGAAATCCATTTGGCTTTGATCATACTCTTACTGTAGGGGTAATCAGTGGATTGAACCGAGATATTTTTAGTCAGACTGGAGTCACAATTGGTGGTGGAATTCAAACAGATGCAGCCATCAATCCAGGGAATAGGTCAGTTTTAAGATTACTTGTTATTGAAAAAAGTATGGAGATTAGTTACTTGTTCAAAGGTGACAGATTTTTTGGATACTTCATCCAACTTTCTAAAATAATTTCCTTTCTCGTTTTCACGATTTATTGGTTGGATTCTTTCAGATACTCCTGGACCTTTATTATTAGGTTAAGTATACGTAAAGTTCATCAGAATATTTGTTTTTTTCAGCACATGATGGGAAGATATCCCAAGTAAATATTCTAAGATAATTAGGCAATACTTATTAATCTCT
Organism: Aleurites moluccanus; assembly: GCA_948193065.1. NCBI lineage: Eukaryota > Viridiplantae > Streptophyta > Magnoliopsida > Malpighiales > Euphorbiaceae > Aleurites > Aleurites moluccanus. The sequence goes on along the minus strand of CANXYC012132361.1, from coordinate 4,020 downwards.
AATAATGATTCATTTTAAAAAATTAATCAAACAACTGTAGGTATATCATATCCTGAGATCTTTTAGTAGTTTCCATTCTCTTGTTCTAGATATACTGGAATTATGCAAAAGTGTACAATGCATCAGTTAAAATAAATATGCTTATTAGCATTTGCACTGCTGCCGCTTTACTGTTTCTTCTGGTTATGACAGTGGAGGTCCTTTATTGGATTCTAAAGGAAATCTAATTGGGATTAATACAGCAATTTTTACTCAGACAGGTAAATTTCGTGATACTTTTTCATGGAACTATTTTTTATAGCTATCACTTAATCTGAATGGAAATAAGGAAAAATGCATTATGAAGCCCCTAAGCTTCACACAATTTCGATTTTAATGTAAAGACAATATTCTTTTTGGTTAATTTTGCAAATTTATTTGCTCAATATTGGTCAATACATTTCACTTGTTCGTTTCTGTGTGCTTTTGTTGAAGGGCATGAATAAATAACTAATTGATGGTACTCAATTAGAGACTAATATGTCACAACTACTGTGCACTTTCTGCTCGAGATTTAACTGTTGATTTTTCTGCAGGGACATCTGCTGGAGTTGGGTTTGCCATCCCATCCTCAACTGTGCTCAAGATTGTACCTCTATTAATTCAGTTTGGCAAAGTAAGTTATTTTGCTATTGTTTGTACAATCAGATTCTTGACCTACATATTTATGTTATTTTAAGTTCTTACACTTTGAGTAGTGTAGCCCTTGTTTGTTTCTTTGTAACCAAGGATGAAGATAACTCTGCAAGTACCTGAACATTAAGGTTCATGATTCATCTTTGTTAGGTTGCTAGAGCTGGTTTGAATGTGGAAATTGCTCCTGACTTGGTTGCGAATCAACTTAATGTTCGAAATGGAGCTCTTATCCTGCAGGTATTGTGTTGGATATGTACACATCTAAAGATTTTAATTTTTCTCTTTGCAAGTATTGCTCTCTATGATCTAGTATAGAATTTTGCTTTCAGGCCATTGATTATTTGCTTAAATTTATTTAATGTTGCCATAGGTTCCAGGAAATAGTCTTCCAGCGAAAGCTGGGTTACTTCCTACTACAAGGGGTTTTGCTGGAAATATTGTACTTGGAGATGTTATTGTTGCAGTGGATAACAAACCGGTGAGTTCCCTCTTGCTGAAACTGCTCTTTTGCCTGTCCATTCTTTCCCATATTTTTAAGTTGTATGATTAATCACTTACTCATACAAGCTGCCCTTCCAATTCCAACCCATTTCAAGCATGTGATGAATCTGGACTAGAAAACCTGCATAATATTTAAGTGTGAAATTAACTGGTTTCTATTTACTTGTATTTTAGAATTTAGATTAACTAGGGGCAAACCAATATTCATCAATAAGATTCAAACCTTGCTTTTGCTTCTAAATAACCCTTAACCTCACATTTTCAACTAGGTCTAATTTCCAAATACAATTAGCTAAATCAAGAAAGATTCAAAAAGGCTCATATCTCTTGATATCGTTTTGCTTTCTCTGACCAGGTTAAGAACAAAGCAGAGTTGAGCAAAGTGTTGGATGACTATAATGTGGGAGATACAGTAGTGTTGAAGATTCTGAGGGGTGGTGAGAATTTAGAGCTACCTATCATGCTGGAGGAGACAAGTTAATAGATTGGGTTTACTAATATTTCCTTTGTATATCTATTAATTTGTTATTTGTATTTATGTATATATATAAGCCCTAAATTGTTTGAAAATAGCAGAATCATGTAAAATTACTACTTTTAATAAGGTTAAATGTCTAAAAATCATGCTTCTCCAAACTAGAACCAGAATAAAACCTCTTATCCATCAACATGAGAAATTGAAACAGTTGGATTAATAAGGGGCTTGGATTTGGTTTGAGATTTGAATGAAGTTTAGAAGAAATAAAGCAAATTAAATTGAATCAAAATAATGTAAAAAAAAAAAATTGAACGAAATCAATTGAATTATCAATATAATATACAAAATTATATTAAAAAATTAATATTATTTTCATATTAACATAAATATTTTTTTAAATAAATATATATTGGTTTAATTTGAACCGAATAGTGCTCAACACTATTTGTAATGTACCGAGTTTTTGCCCACGTACTGAGTTCTTTCCCTGTTGTGGCTTATGTCGTTTGGATAATTTGCAGTAAAAGAAAGCATTCCTTTGTCATTTTCTTCACAGGAAAAGAAGATTAGTGAATAATTAATGTAACGAACGAGTTGTCGTTCGAATAAGGATATGAAAATAGTCGAAAGAAAAAAGAATTACTTGTTAATTGCAAAAGTAAACGAGTTACCGTTTGGATATTGCGGGTTTATTTAACCCGAACGTAACCGATGAATGACCCGAGTTGAATTCTCGGATCCTCTCTTCAATTTTGCAATTTCTAGGACCAGCCTGTGGTTTAGGGTTTTAGGTGGCTCAACTCTATCCATCACTTTCCCTCCATTTCCTTCTCTCTCTCTGTCTCTCAGAAACCCAATCAGTGCTTTGCCCTTTTGGTTACATTAGGTAAGTTCCATGAATCAATATCCTTTGAATTGATTAACTTCCTTTTTTTAATTTATTTTATATATATATATATATATTTTTTTTTTGCTTCTGTGGAAGTGAATTTCTAATGGCGAGAGGCCCTGTTGCGTCTCTGTTTCGAGTCTGTGCATCAAAAAACAAGGTTTCTAGGGCTAGGCTTTTCCTCTCCAATCAAAATTTTCAGTCTTTTAGACAATTTAACAACTGGGTATTACAAAGTTATCGATTTAGTCCTCCTTTTGATATTGTGCCCTACCGTCAGTTCTCTACAAGTTTGGTACACATAATTCATTCTCAGTTGCCCTCAAAGAACCTAAATTTTACCTTTTTTAGTCGGCCATTTTCTTCATCAGTCCAAGATGTGGATGATGAGAATAGTAGGAGTACGGAATTGGAAGGGAATAATAGTGTGGATTTTGTAGAAAATGATAGTTTTGAATGTGTTAATGAGAATACTGTTGAAGATGGAATTGGTGATGTTAACAAGATTGTTAAAGAGGAACATGATAACCATGATATGGGTAGCAACGAAATCATAGAGAAAAAGCATGTGCAATTTCGTGATCCTGTAGAAATATATCGTGAGCTTCACAATGCTGAAAAGAATGATAAGCTCAGACGGTCTGATTGGAAGATTTTACAAGAAATATTCTATTACTTCTCCAATTCTGGGTGGGCTGCCAATCAGGCTCTTGCAATTTATATAGGCATGTCATTTTTCCCTACTGCTGCTAAAAAATTCCGGGATTTTTTCTTTAAGAAATGTTCTTCTGAGCTTGCTATGTACTTGTTTTCACTTGGTCCTTGTGATGCTGCTGTTAGATTCCTTTTTCCTATATTTGTTGAATATTGCATAGAAGAGTTTCCTGATGAGATTAAGCGATTTCGAAGTATGATTGAGTCAGCAGACCTTACAAAGCCACACACATGGTTTCCTTTTGCACGGGCAATGAAACGAAAAATTATATATCATTGTGGCCCAACAAATAGTGGTAAAACTTATAATGCACTGCAACGATTTATGGAAGCTAAGAAGGGTGTTTATTGCAGTCCACTTAGGCTTTTGGCAATGGAAGTTTTTGACAAGGTGAATGCCCATGGGGTTTACTGTAGCCTTCACACAGGGCAAGAGAAGAAAAGTGTTCCATTCTCAAACCATGTGGCTTGCACTGTGGAAATGGTATCAACTGATGAATTGTATGATGTGGCTGTCATTGATGAGATCCAGATGATGGCAGATCCATCCAGAGGTTATGCATGGACTAGAGCACTGCTTGGTTTGAAGGCTGATGAGATTCATTTATGTGGAGATCCGAGTGTTTTGAATATTGTTAGAAAGATCTGTTCAGATACTGGGGATGAATTGCATGAAAACCATTATGGCAGGTTCAAACCATTAGTGGTTGAAGCCAAAACTCTGTTGGGAGATCTTCAAAATGTTCGATCTGGGGACTGTGTG
>CANXYC012131911.1:0-23071 GCA_948193065.1 Aleurites moluccanus | reverse complement strand
TCTGGTAGGTATACTGGTTTGTGTTGAGTTAATGGTTTTAAGTCTTTTAAGGTTATGGTATCTGCACATATATGACTTGATGCACCTGTGTCAATAACCCAAGAATTTGTATCATAAAAATCAAACAAATTTAAAGCATATCTGATAGCCTAACCTGCAAAATCAACCAGATTTACCATATCCTCAGTACTGACTTTCTTCCCTTTCATGAATTTCATCACTTCTTGCTGCAATACATTGGTGAACTCCAATCTTCAGTAGCATCAATTGGTGTTTCAGTAACATTTCCTACAAATCTTGTACCTGACTTACTCCTCTGATCCTTATTTTTAATATCTTTATACCAATCTGGTAGCCCAGTCAATCTAAAACATGTATCCCTTGTATGGCTTTCTCTGTTGCAAAAATCACAATATCTGTCTTTCGTTTTGTTAAGTCGAAAACAAATTTCTCTAGTATGTCCCTCTTTGTTACAGTAGTCGCAATACTTCTCATTCTTCTTGTCTAACTCTCTTGATCTAAAACCAGTTCTTCCTCCTCCTCTATTCATAAATTGTGATCTGACTAAGAAAGCAGAGTTCTCATTATTGCTGCTAACATTTCTATGCACTTCTCGTTGTTTCTCAACTCTAGCAATCATTGAGAAGGCCCAATTAATTGAAGGTAAAGGATCCAGTAGTAAAATCTGATTTCTCACATTGTCAAAGGATTCATTTAGACCCATTAGAAACTGCATGACATGTGTTCTTGAAACAAGATCTGACATCTCCTTAAAAGCACCACAGGAACAAGCAGGCAAAGGTGATAGGACGGCTAACTCATCCCACAGTTTTTTTAAGCTGTTATAATAATCCACAACAGACAAATTACCCTGAGTAATTGAACTTATCTCTCTTTGAATTTGATACAACATTGGTCCATTAGTTTCTCCATATATTTCTGCAATTTCCTCCCATAACTCCTTCGCAGTAATAGTATAGAGAAATGATTCCACCAGATTTTTAGAAATAGAGTTTAGGATCCATGAAATTACCATACAATCTACCCTCATCCATTGATCATAAGTTGCAGATCCTTCAGTTGGTTTAGAACATTTTCCATCTATAAACCCTAACTTCACTTTTGCTCCCAATGCAATCTTCATAGCTCGATTCCAGGTTAGATAGTTAGATCCATTCAGAGGTGTTGTAACAAGTAACATCCCTGGATGATCTGAACCTTGTAGCTGTAATGGATTCCCAATGTTGTGATCTGTAACCATCGTTCCAGATTTTTCAATCAAATCTCCTTTTTCAACTTCTTCCATTCTTGACTAGTAATCTATAGAGTAATTAGAAGTAATACTAGAAGAATCTTAGCACGCAATCAGAATTTAGTAATCAAATTTTAGAAATCAGAAATTTTCTCGCTCTGATACCATGAACAGAGTCTCAGAATATCAGAATAGGAAAAACGAAGAAGAAAGAAAGAATTAATTTGGTGAACCTGTGTTTATTGATGATTGGATCAGTATATATACAAAATGATAACAAGTACACGTGTGATATTTTCTGGTAGTAAACTAACTATTTTCTGTTTTGTAAACTAACCCAGCTAATATCCCAATAACAAATAAGTTAACACAGGTGAGCAGCCAAGTTTTTTTTAGTTTTATTTTTAATGGTTTCAGATTTCCAAGTTGGAATCCCAAATTTTATCTAAAGCGCTGTCTCTTTCCCTCTGCATTTATAGAATAGCGATAGCTATATATGATTCCAAACATCTAAGCTGGTAAATATTAGGCAGTCATCACATCTAATGTCGAAAATCGACAAATTACATGAGTTCATTGCTGAGCTTTCTTTCTTTTCAGATAACTCTTATCCCATTACAAGTCATTTGCAGCCAGACAGCCAGCGCTTTTTCCATATAATGGACCATTTCTTTCCATGAACCAAATCACTCGGTCCCCCTGTTTCTCTCTTTCTGGCATCTATGGCTGAAACAGTTCCACTAGTTCCCTTCCAAACTTCTCCTAGTAATCTGCCCAAAATAACAAGCATCAAAACACTAGCTGAGTTGCCTGGGCTCACCACAATACCTCCCACTTACACCTTCCCTACCAATTCCTATGATGAAGTAGTTTCAGACAAAGAAGAGCCCATTTCTGTCATTGATTACTCTCTTCTTATTTCAAATAATCCTGAACAACGATCAAAAATCATTCATGACCTTGGCAAAGCCTGCCAGGAATGGGGCTTCTTCATGGTATAATTAATTAACTGCTTTTCCGTAGTTTAATCTTTCACAATTTTGCATCATCTATTTGAAACATTTTACTGATACAGGTGATTAATCATGGAGTGCCTGAGAGACTACTGAGATCAATGATTGAAGCGTGTAGAGAATATTTTGATCTCTCTGAAGAGGAGAAGCAGGAGTATGAAGGGAAGCATGTACTGGACCCAATACGGTGTGGCACCAGCTTCAATACTTCCGTAGAGAAAGTCTTTTATTGGAGAGATTTTCTCAAGGTTTTTGTACATCCTGTATTTCACTCACCCAGCCGACCAGCAGGGTTCAGGTAAATATTGATCCTTTTCTTGATAAACTTAACAGAAAAGAGAAATGAATGTTAGAATCAGGAAAAGGAAGAAGAAGCAGAAGAAAAATCTGGCTGTTCATAAGCTTAGTTTTGAATAATCTTTTCAGCAACCTCATAAATATTGTCTTTTTCTTGTTGGATATTATGCACTGATCTTATCTCTTTCCTGGCATATTTTAACTTTTGTGGTGAATTCTTATCCACGCGGAAAGATGTTTAGCAGATTGAAGTAATAATTTCTGAACTATAGTAAGTTGCAACAGCTTTATTTCACTGGTATTATGGAGAAAAAAAAAATCTAAATTTAGATTTCAATATTATGGGAAAAAAAAATCTAAAATGAAATTGATAGAAACCAAGAATTTGAGTAACTATTTCCTAGTATAATTACGTGTGAAAGGCTGGTTTTTTAATTTTTGTTTTCACTTTATTATTATAGTGACTGTCTGTTAGAATACTCCAAAAGAACTAGAGAAGTAGCAAGAGAATTACTAAAAGGAATATCAGAGAGCTTGGGATTGGAAGCTGATTATATAGACAAGGCATTGAATTTTCAGGAAGGTCTACAGATCAATATAGCAAACTTCTATCCACCTTGTACACAGCCAGAACTTGCAATGGGCTTGCCTCCTCATTCAGATCATGGCCTCTTGACACTTCTAATAGAAAATGGAGTCTGTGGCCTTCAAGTGCAACACAAAGGGAAGTGGGTCAACTTAAATTCCCTCCCCAACTCCTTTCTTGTCAACACTGGAGATCATCTTGAGGTGCATTTCTTGCCTTGCTTCCCAATTTATTTCTCACTTGTATTAGGTGTATAATCAAGTAAAATTGAGTCAATATAGTACAAAGTTTAAGCTCTATTCAATCTTAAAACTTGAGGCTAAAAGCTTGACTCAAACTCGATTGAGTTTTAATTTTATGCTCCAATTTGGCTCAACTATCAGTGAGTTTGAACTTAAGTTGAATTGATAAATTAGTTTTGCATATTATCTTTAACATAAAATGTATTTATAAATATATGAAAATATATTTAATATTATATGAATTCGAGCTATTGTCTGGGGTCATGTTGATTTTGAATCTTTTACCAGTGCAGTCCAAGTAGATTAACTCTGTTATACCCTAACTCGCATATCTTAGAACTTGATGTAATTTAATTATACGTATAACCCTTTTTCTCATACTTAATGCTCTGTGCTTTTTGTTTAAACACCATATTTTTTTTATATAGATTTTGACTAATGGAAAATACAAGAGCATTCTACATCGGGCAGTTGTGAACAACAAAGCGACAAGGATATCCATAGCCATGGCAAATGGACCATCACTAGATTCAGTTGTTAGTCCAGCACCAGAGTTACTAGACAGTGAAAGCAATGCACCAGCATATATTGGCATCAAGTATAAGGACTACCTGGAATTCCAGCAAAGCAACAAGCTGGATGGCAAATCCTGCTTGGATCGAGTTCGAATTTGAGTAGCTCAAAGTCTTCCCACTTGTATTTTATTAAGACTAACCAATAATCAAGTATGTATCTATTAATCTGTCTGTAAAAAGTATGCAATTGATTATAAAAGGTTTGTGTCTGTCTATTCAGTAATGGAATAAAATAAGACTTCAAGGACCAGGTAATGCATTTGTGATTTGTACAAGTGAAGTCAAATTTCTTAAAACAACTTTAGAAATCTATACTGCAATTTTCCGGGAAAATATTCAAGAGGGAAATTTTCTTGCAGAGAACTGTTGAGCCTACAATCCATTAACTAACCCCAACGCTTAATTTTACTAGGTTCACACCAAATTCCGCAAGACCATTTTCTCTGCTTTATTATTATTTATCAATGCTCAAGCAGAGTCATCTTGTAATGGAAAGAGAGATTGATTTTTTCTTTTGTTCTGTTATCTTGGTACGAATCTATTGAATTTTTTACGAATTAAAGACACAGAACACAGGTTTTTGCTAGTTGGGAAAGAGAAGTTGTGGGAGTTTGATGCATATGACATGTTTGTTAAAATTCCCAAAAGAGAAGTATGATTTTCCTGATTTCGGGGTATGCAAAAGATTGAGGATTTCTGCGAAACAGCTTTGGTTTCAAATGGATAACAGAGAGTACCAAATGAATCTACTTTTTTATTGAATTATGGAGGTCTCTCTTACACTTTCTGATAGACAAAAGTATTTGAAGTACTGTCAGAATTCAGCATCTGCCTCTACAGTGACCTGGTTCTCGGGGTTTGCTGTCCGCGTAGTAGTTGCTTTTCATTACACTTCGGACGTATAAAAATGCAATTCTAATGGCTAAAATGATCATATATTCATTCAGTTTGGTTAGTTGGAACTAATTGACGCCAGTGCAATGAGGTGTCATTTGAATTTTCTGCTCAACTACTTGATTATAATATTAGTGCAAATGGTCGAGTAACAACTCGAAGGAAGAAGACGGGAACTATACCTTAAATAAAATGAACCAAATCAAAGGATTACTTGCAGAATCTTTTTTTTTTTTTAATTTTTTCTCTGTAGTTAATATTTAATATCATTTAATTTCAATTGTAAAGAATTAAATAGTTAATATTTTTAAATTTTAGATATTAAATAAATTAAATTATTTATTTATTTCTCAATTTTTGCACCTACATTTTTTGCCTATATAATGTATCATTATTTCACCAAGAATCCAAACCTCTCAGCCCTCTCTCTCCAAATGGCTGAAACAGTCCCATTGATTCCCTCGCAAGGATCTTCTACCAAACCACCCAAATTAACAAGCATCAAAATACTAGCCGAGTCACCTGGTCTGATCACCATTCCTGCTAGTTACATCTACACCCCAAATCCCCATGAACAAGTAGTTTCAGACCCAGAAGAGCCGATTCCTGTCATTGATTACTCTCTACTTACTTCAACTAGTCCTGATCAACGATCCAAAATCATTCATGACCTTGGCAAAGCCTGTCAGGACTGGGGATTCTTCATGATACACACACACACACAATTTGTTAATTACAATTGTGCATTCAATATATTATATTGAATTCACGTATTTCTTGTTATTCTTTGGTACATCAGAAATTTTTAAAAGGAAAAGGGTTTATCAGGATTTGAATTCTGTATGTAAAAGGGAAAGGGTTTGCCGGTATTTAAATTATTCATTTATTTCTTTAGTTCAATATATATTTGACATTTCTAATGTAAGAATTGAATTTTGATCGATATCTTCAGGTTATTAATCATGGAGTCCCTGATAGCTTAATGAAATCAATGATTGATATGTGTAGAGGATTCTTTGATCTACCTGAGGAGGAGAAGGAAAAGTATAGAGGGAAGCATATATTGGACCCAATAAGGTTTGGAACCAGCTTTAATGCTTCAATCGAAAAGATTTTCTTTTGGAAGGATTTTCTGAAAATTCTTTCACATCCAGTGTTTCACTCTCCCACTAAACCTGCCGGATTCAGGTAATTAGCTGAAAGCCATGCTTGTAAGAAGATAAATATGGGAAATTAATTTAATATGTTGGTTGACCGAAAATCCATATCGTGACAAATAGATTAAATTGGATTGCTCTTAATTTTAGGAATTTAAATAGATTGAAAAATAATATAAAATTTTAAAATTATATGGCTTAATTTCACTGTTGATCACTAAATTCAGATGCTATCATTATACTTAATTATATATGTTATAAATAAAATTTTACTAAGATAAAATAAAAATTAAGTGATTTTGACATCTCACCAACCAGGACAACTATTGTTGCTTTTCTTTTTAGATTTTATGATCATTTTGTAGATTCAATTATGATATATCTCCTTTCTCTTCTTGTTTTGTCTGTGTACTCTTCTGGTGAAAAATATTCTTTTAGGATGGGAATTGATAAGTTAAATTATATTAGAACCTGCTATTGGACTAAGCAGAGACATCAATATATTTTATTTTAGTAGTATTTAAGTCATTTTTAGAGTTGAGAGTTCTCGAGTTTAAGTTTTCGTTGGAATCAAATTAAAAAAAAAATAAGTAGGGACATAAAAAAAACAAGATTTTACAAAAAGGATAAATAATATCAGTGAAATTTAACTGACATAAACCATTAGCTAATTAAATGGATTAAATGTGTTCTGTTTGCTCTGTTAATGCAAAGAGACTTCATTAGAGTACTCAAAAAAAGCTAGAGATGTAGCAATAGAGTTGCTAAAAGGAATATCAGAGAGTTTGGGATTGGAAGCCAATTATATAGAGAAGGCATTGAACTTGGAAAAAGGTGTACAAATAATTGCAGCAAATTTCTATCCACCTTGTCCGCAGCCAGAACTTGCAATGGGGTTGCCTCCTCATTCAGATCATGGCCTTTTAACCCTTCTAATACATAACGGAATTAGTGGTCTTCAACTCCAACACAAAGGGAAGCGGGTCAACGTAAATGGCATCCCTAATTCTATTCTTGTTAACATTGGAGATCAACTTGAGGTAAATTCATCATCTTAGGCTTAGACAGTAAGGTAAACTCTATCTCTCAAGTCAGGCTACACCCATGAACTGAGAAATTTCTTCTTTTCTTGCAAGATTTTGAGTAATGGAAAGTATAAAAGTGTTCTACAACAAAGCAACAAGAATATCCATAGCCACAGTACAAGGACCATCACTGGATTCAACTGTTTGCCCAGCACCAGAATTACTAGACAGTGAAAAGAAGGCACCAGCATATATTGGTATAAAATATAAAGAGTACTTGGAGCTTAAACGAAGCGGCAAGATTGATGGGAAATGTAACTTGGATACATTAATAATTTCACCAGTTTAATTACTATACTGGGTAAATCACTCTTATGCAATTTAAGTAACGTGGAGAGAGTAAGTTATTTGATAATATTTTTTATTATATCATCTTAATTACAAAAATTTAAATCAAGCTAATATAGTAAAGTTTTCTATTTAGTTATGTATTGATTTTTTTTTTTTGTAATATTTTAATGTGGGATACTAACACTCTCCTCTCAAATAATTACTGGTCTGATGCAGTTGTCACGTTAACAATTCATGTAAGTAATTTAATCTATTAATTTGACTACATGAAAAATGATGTCCAACTTTTCTCTTCTGTAGAAAAATAAAATCATCTGACTAGAATTATTTTTTTTTTTTCTCCGTTGTTCTACGAAAATCAATATGATGTTTAATTCATAGAATTAAACCTTGAAGAGAAATTCTTAATTAACCAGGGCTACTATTTTCTGATTATCCAAATAACAATTAAAATTTTTTAATTAATATATTGATATGTCATGATATTATTAGTCAGACTATATAATGATGTGATAAACTTAATTCACCTAAAAATTTCTTTCTTTATATAGATCGATTTATAAACACTCAATTCGTTGAATTTGTAATTTCTTTATAAATTATGTTCGATACTCAGACACATGAATAAGTCTAAGTATATGACTACCAGACAAATAGATATGCCTATAAATTATATGTTATTATCTTTAAAGATTAAAATGAAATGAATTATCCTTTGAAAAATCAATTACGATCCTTTTATTTTTCTTCTTGCGGATCCAAGAAATATATGCATTGTCAATTTTGTTCAAGTAATTAACAGTATAGACTAATAAAAAAAAAGAGTGATTATTATAGGGAAGATGAATAAATATGTGGTAGATAATAACTGTTTTTTAATTTTAGTGGAGTCAATTTACTTATCTAACGCACTCATATATTTTAATACATGCATATAAGAATTATCTGCCTCTAACTACATTTGGATCCTGGCCGACCCGAAAGGATGGGAAATGCAACTGGAAGATTTATATGTACAACAGTACAAGTCTACAAGACATAATTCAGTATAATAATAAATTATATAATTCATTTAATTATATTATAATAGATTTCAATTTCATTATATTATAATGATGTGAAGATGGAGGTTGCTGGTGTTTGATTTAAGGAAAATTACATAAATATAAAATTACATTATGTGATGAATAAATAAAATATGAGACGAAAAATAAAATATAAAAATAAAATAAAAGATTCAAGACTGAAATATGAATAATTCAATTATAGTTTCTTACTCTGTCTTCTCGCACATATTTATTAAGACCATTGCATCGCTGTTAGATAGTGGTTTATAGATTCAAATATATTATATAGTGTTTTTTTAATTATTATTAATTTTGTAGTCGTATCTTAATTTGATAATAAAATAAAATTATTTTAAAAGTGAGTATCAAAATTTAAATTTTACTGATAGAATTAATATTTAAAATAATAATATTAATTTTGTTGGGTTTGACCTTATTAAAATTAGGCATCAATTGATATTTACCTATGATTTAAATAATTAAGTGGATTGTGAGGCTACAATTATAAAAAGAATAAAATAATATTTTTTTTATATTATATCTGTAAAAGGTATATATATCATCAATTGATTCAAAAAGTAAAAGGTTTGTATCTATTCAGTAGTTACAAGGAATATCTGGAACTTCAACAAGTCAACAAGCTAGATGGAAGATCTTACTTGGTCGAGTTCGAATTTGAGTAGTTAAATCACACTTTCTGGCTTTATGTCCAGGCACAAAAGCATTGAAAATTGATGTTGTTAATTTCAAATCATTATATTTAAGAATTCAATAATTAAATATTTATCTTATAACACAGACGATTAAAATTAAGATATAACAGTGTTAATCTTAAATTATCATATTTAGTAGTTCAGTAATTAAATATTTATTTTATAATAATGATGATTAAAATTGAAACGCAATAGTGTTAATGACCAAAGGTACAGCCCAACTATGGAAAAGAGCATAGAAAAAAAAAAGGAAAATTATATAAATATATGATTTTTTTCCTTTTTTTATTTTTATGATTTTTTTTATTATTTTTATATATATATTTGATTTTTTTTAGATATATAATATTTTTGAAAAAATATTTTTATAATAATAAAAGTAAAAAAAATTTTTTTTGATATTTTTGTAAAAATTCAAAAGAAAAATTTAGGGAATATTACATAAATATATTTTTTTTTTTACTTTTTTTTTAATTTTACGTTTTTTTTTATTATTTTTTGGTATATGTTTGATATCTGTGTAATATATTTTTAATATATATTCGATATATATTTGATATATGTCATATTTTTTTAAAAATATTTTTGATATGTAGTATTTTGATTTTTTTTTTAATAATAAAAATGAAATATTTTTTATTTTTTTTTCGATATTTTTTTTAAAAATCCCTTAAATCTATTGTCTAATGGATAGAGCCCAGCCCATAGTCACTTTGTAAGCTATCCACGTTACAGTAATATCGGAGAGTCACTCTGCTCAAAACAATACGTGTCTCACAGCCTGAGAGCTGATAGGATCATCTGTTACCACTATATCTAAACTAGCTACTCCTTTCAGTGTTCCATACCCGTGATATCATATCATACGTGAAACCAAAGCGTTTTGGCTTTTGGGTTTTGTTTGTTATGTTGTTTCCTGATTTAGATAAAAGTTAATTGCTTTCTTGTTTGAGGAATTTGATGGTTTGTCCACATTTTTCACTATATGCTATTTCTTTCTATAGCTGCCACACGATTTAATTTTCTGTTGATTCTCATCATTTACTTTTAAGATTTGGAATAATCTCTAGCAAAGAAACAAATTTTCTCCTTCTCCTCTCTTGAAAATGGGTTTTTACATTATATTTTATGTTGTTCTTAGTCCTTATTAGGTGTTCTTTGATTTTGAGGTGGTGGGTGCAGCTATATATAAAGAAATCTTGCTTGGTCTCCCTATACTGAATCACCATCCCTGGAGAGGTAACTCTCCATGACTATTATTTTATAAAGAAATCTTGCTTGGTCTCCCTATACTGAATCACCATCCCTAGAGAGGTAACACTCCATGACTATTATTATTTAATAGTATAATTTCTTTCCATTTATTGTTTATTATTGTGCCATTGAGCTTATAGTCCAGGAGTGTTTGTTTTATATCGGGGTGTTTGTTTTATATTAGGGATTGGGTGACTTGATAGCCCATCCTTTTAATAATTTCCAATGTATCAAAAGATTTAGTTAATTTTTTTTTAGTTGGATGATCATCACTCTCAATTACCAGTGCTAATCAAATTATAGAGTCATGTAAAGTTGGAATCAAATGTTGATCATTTGTCAAAATTTGAATAAATAAATGAAGTTGTATTAATCTGAAGACTTTTGAGTTATGATCTTCGTATGTGATGTTCTATGTTGAAATACTAGGGAGCAAAAATATATGAAGGGTCATATTAAGAAGTATTTGGTATCAAGTCCTCGAAATCAAAATTCTTAAAAAATAGGTGCATCAATTAGTTGAACTCTAATTTTATTAAATAAATTAATCTTTTTTTTTTTAATTATTATTATAATTCAGTATAAAGATTCTTGAGAATCTCTTTGAAATTCTGATCTCGTACTAAACATTATTCAAAGATTTTTAATCTATGTAATGGTATCTTGCTTTCTTGTTTAGAGAGGTTAGAGGTACCAAGACATATATAATAAAGGACTTCATTTATTTTATATCCTGCAATGTAAATATTTTGATCTTTTTATGTTCTTTATTTTGATGTGTTTATATATGGAGGTACACCTCAACCTGTTATAGAGAAATTTTTGCAATGTCATTGTCAGGAGGATCATTCTGTGAATTTTACTTCTTGCACTAAGCGGAGTTTGTACTTGCAAAGATGGAGACTGAAATTAGTAATAACCAAATATCAGGTGAAGAGGATAAAATGAGTAAACCCCTGAAGAAAATCCTGCTAATAGTGAATGCTGCAATGTTGGCTATAGGCAATTGTGGAGGCCCACTTATACAGCGTCTCTACTTCATAAAAGGCGGTAAGGCTGTCTGGATATCAAGCTTTCTGCAAACTGCTGGTTGGCCATTTGTCCTATTTCCCCTCTTTGTTTCATACATTTATAGAAGCAAGAAGGGTTCAAGTTCGAGTTCAAGGACAAAGCTAATCTATTTAAGCCCTCGTCTCTTTCTAGCTTGTGCTGTTATCGGTCTTCTTACTGGCTTGGATGATTTTTTTGCTGCTTATGGTGTTTCTCTTCTTCCTGTCTCTACTTCTGCCCTTATAATTGCTACCCAATTAGGCTTCACTGCTGGGTTTGCTTATCTTTTGGTCAAGCAAAAGTTCACGCCTTTTACTATTAATGCAATTTTCTTGTTGTCAATTGGAGCTGTTATCCTAGTGCTTCATACTAGTTCGGATCGTCCTGCTCATGAAACCAATGCACAATACTTGTTAGGATTTTTCATGACACTAGGAGCTTCAGCACTTTATGGGTTTGTGCTACCGTTGATCGAGTTGACATATAAGAAAGCAAAGCAGACTATCACTTATACTCTAGTTATGGAGATGCAGATTGTTATATCTTTCTTCGCTACTGCATTCTGCACTATTGGGATGCTTCTCCATAAGGATTTTGAGGTCTCCTTCGCTCTCTCTGTCTTTCTTTCTCTAGTGGATGCACACGTATATGTTTCAAATGCTTGCTTATATTAACATTATAAATAATATTCAATAACTATTGAGATTATAATTCACTATGCATCATGTTACTGACATGTTGATGCAGGCAATTCCAAGAGAGGCAAGTGATTTTGAGCTTGGGAAAGCAAAATATTATGTGGTGCTAGTGTTTAGTGCAGTCTTTTGGCAATTCTTCTTCATGGGAGCAGTTGGTGTTGTTTTTTGTGGTTCTTCATTGCTCTCTGGTATTATAATTGCTACTCTGCTGCCTGTGACAGAGACTTTAGGTGTATTGTTCTACCATGAAAAATTCCGATTTGAGAAGGGGATTTCCCTTGTTTTGTCTCTCTGGGGCTTCATTTCTTACTTCTATGGTGAGCTCCAGCAGAACAAGAGAGAGAGTCGGACTTCAGAAGAATTGGAAATGCTTTAAGCATGTCTTGAATACAAGCAACAAGTGATCATTGTATAAAAATTGTTATAAATGCCAGATTGAGAGAATTTTTATTACGACGATGAATTATTTTAAATTTCTGCTATTTCAACTGAAGTAGTAACTGCATGACATTGAGAAGCTATGTTAACATTAGGCCTCATGCAAGTTTTAACTGAAGTTTTTGAATTAGTAAATTGTAAATTTACCCTTCAGTAAATTAAATTAACTGTTGAAGTAAATCTATGTTAATAGAAGGCAACAGGTTGGCAGGTAATAAAATTAATATGCAAGGACACAGTAGCCTAGAATTTCCATCTGCCGTTGAATTGTAGGATTTTTCATCAGCAAACAGAAGAAAGTTAACTAATCAAGTCGCTACAGTTACAATAACTCAAAAGCTAGCATGAGATACAATGATTAGTAGCAAAGGCATGCAGCACATGTATTGTTTCCAAGAGAAAACCCAACACAATCGCATTTAAGTTAAGTTTACCCTAATGAAAATTCAAAAGATTTACATGCATCTCCAGCCAGACAGCAGACCTCTACGACAATGGTCCAAGATATCACCCTCCAAACTCACCAATGCCCTTTCGGCCTATAGGTTTGAAGTGTATTCATGGACCAAAACGACAGCTTCTTAACTTGCAGATTTTGTCAAAATTTGAAAGCCAATAATTTGATTCAGTTTGTTGTTGGATCAAACAACAATTATCCACTTCTAGGGGTTGATCTATTCAGAAAGTGCCATGTAACACATGAACATGGAGTATTTGAATAGGAGGAGCTGTTCTTGAAAAAAAAATTTTTTTCCCTTGCTAATCATCTTCCCCTTCTTCCTCGTTGGTTTGAACTTGGAAGGGTTTAAAACACTGAAAAGGTCCTATGTCCTGGACGGTTTGAGAACTCCTACAGGGTCCTGTGTCCTCGCTCTCTCTCCATCTTTCAAGGATGAGAGGTCAAAATCATTGTCATCAAACAATAGATGAACTCCACACTTGATTACATTCGCGCTGCAACTTTTTCTTGAATTGCCGCAGCTGCAGGTTGCACCTTTATCTTCAATGTATAAGTCAAAAGAGGCCTCATTGAAACTGTATTTGCAGTTAAAAAAAATTGTTGACCACCAAAGCAAAACGTGTTCTAATTGCAACACATTGTTAGGCATACCCATAATGATCAGCCATGGGAATGAAAATCAAGGTTTTGATGGCTGGTTTTGAAATTAAAGGTATGTCCAGACTTTGCTGCAAAACTACTTTTACATTGTACTTGCTGCAAATTAGGAGAATAACAATTATTGACATCGACAACAGCAGAAAAAATGATAACCATGAAATCACGTGGGTCTGGGCTCAATGAGATTGATAAAGAAGATCCGCTGTTATTCTGATACCTCATCCTTTGTGGTACTTCATCCCCAGCAATATGGTACCCAAAATCATAAGTAAGAACTCCCCCATTATATCCATCAAATATCTGCACCATGAAAATTTTAGTCATGATTTTTTAATACCCACCATAACAATTAGTAGATTAATTAGCAGCAAAATTTTATCAAAAAAGTCATTTTACTGCTTAAAACTAATATACAAAAACAATATGGAAATTTGCTACTAAAACCCTAATACACAATAGCAACATGAAATATTGCTGCCAAAATGATGATATGCAAAATATTTTTTTTTTATATATATATTTTAATTGAAAACGAGAGATTATACATCGTTAGAAGTTCAAATTTGTGCATATATTTTTTTATATTAAGCTATTATAAATCATATATATATTTTCTAAAAAATTATCCTTATTCATAATCTTTTGGCAGCAAACTAAGTTCTGGTGCAAAAGACTTGCTGTTTTAATTTTTAGCAGTATAATGCAGCAATTTATTTTTGCTACCTTAAATTTTTGCAATATTTCTTGAATTCTTAGTAGCGAAAATAACTTTGCTAATTCTAATATGTCTTAAGAGTGACCATGAAGAAAGACAGAGGAAGAGAGAGACCTGATGCACTTTAAGGTCGAGTATCCTATTGCGCATCTTCATTACCGATTTTCTCTCCTGTGCCAATTTTCCTTCAAGACTCGGCAGCACATCATCCATAAACTTTCTGCAAGCATTCTGATCCAATTTGATACAATTACCAGCATCTAGCCACCACAAGAAATCCATACTTGCTTTTGTTAATGACATTGACATTGATTCCAAAGAAGTGCAAGTTCTTACAGATAAATAATTCAGAGATGATGGAAGCTCTGGCAAATATTTAAGCCTCTTGTTGTTGCGTAATGTAAGTACTTGTAGCTTGGGAAGTTGTTTGATGGTCACAGGAAGCCTCTCCAAATGAATTCCACCTAAATATAATTTACCCAACGACTCTAAAGAGCCAAGACTATCTGAAATTTCTAAAATATCAGAGTCCTCTAAAGAGAAGGATTTCAGACAGGACAAACCAGTGAAAGAAGGCCATACCAAACCCCTGCAACCACCACAATGTAAATATTCAAGTTTGCTCAATCGATTGATGGAGGATGGTAGTTTTTTAATAACACTTTTGGCAACAAAAATTCGTTCCAAAGATTCTAAATTGCCCAAGTTCTCCGGCAACACATCTAGATTTACACAATTTCCTACCGCAAGATATTTAAGAGACTTCAAATTGCAAATGTTATCTGGGAGAGTCATTAATTTTGAACATCCATCAAGATTAAGATCTGTGAGACATTTCAACTCATCGATGCTGCTTGGAAGACGTGCCAGCTCTGAGCATCCTTTGAGATAGAGATTGGTGAGATATTTCAACTTGCCAATACCACTTGGAAGACTCTCGAGCCTTGTGCATGATCCCAATGCCAATGTGCACAGTCGAGAGTGATATGCAATTGATGAAGGCACTTGATCTATTGCAGTTCCATTTAAACGCCCTATATTCCGTGGAATCCTTGGAAGCTCTCTTATTTTTGGGCAACCTTCCAGAGAAAGAAAATCAAGACTCTTCAAATGATATAACCTCAAAAAACTTGAGAGGTTTTTGCAATTTTGAAGATCTATATGTGTAAGCTTACTATCATATGCAGTAGATAAATCAATCTTAACTAAACTTATCAATCATAATATGTAAAAAATAGCAATTTTAAATTTTAATTTTTCATTATACCACTGTTGCCAACACCATAACAAATTGTTTTATTTCACGGTCACCCCCACGGCCAGCTGCGAAGCTCTCACCCCACCAGAACATGTCAGTGAGCCCCTCCAATTTCTTCTAAATTTGCACATGGGTGGATTATTTACAAGAATTAAGGGTACAACTTTCTGATATCTTGTTCTTTATTCATTTGAGGTGCACTGATCATTTGATGAGGCAAGTGTTGTAGCTTTAATGTATTTACTAATTTTAATGGTTTGATGAAGTACCCAATTGACTTTGGTTATTAGGTTTCTGATGTACATTGGCATTGCAGATGAGTTGTTTGATGAAATGTCTAAACGATACTCTCTACTGCTGAAGTATAAAATTTATATATGATTGTGTTGTTTGGAATTTTTATATTAATGACAACATCAATATTCTTGAATGGAGGGTTCTGCAACTTTTTACTTCTTGATTGGATGTTTGGCACTTCATCACTAACATTTTCATCTTTGTCCAAGTTGGATGCCAGAGAGGAGGCTGCTAAAGCCAATTGCAGCGTAAGGATTTTTTTTAACCATCTTAAAAATGAAAGAAGAAGAATTGAACTTTCAAGACTCTATCCATCACAAGTATAATTCATAAGCTTCTAGAATCTTTTGTTGAGTAACTTTTTGAAGATTCTGGCCCTTTATCCTTCCCATTTCTGTCTTTATGAAAGAATTCATAATCCTATACATGCATGAAGAGGATTATCAGGTATCTAAAGGGTTTGTTCATGAAGCAAAGGGACCCCATTACGCCCATCTCTCCCAGAAGTTCCATTTCTTTTTACTTGGGAGGAATTAGAGCAGACTGTGAGAGAACAATGGGAGGACATGGATTTCAGAATTGTGTAAAGCCAGTGAGGAATAAGGCCTGGTCTGAAAAAGGTCGGTTCCACAGGATTATTTGGAGCCAATGCTTGACGATTTTGGTGATGTCTTTTTTCTTTTTATTGCTTCTCCTTCTTCTTCCATTTCTTTTTAAATTATTTTTTAGTTAATTTTGCTCAAATATAAAAGTTTTTCATTTTTTTTCTTATGTGACACAGAGACAAAAGAGAATATTAGAAAAATATGAACAAATTTTTTACAGTTAGGTTTATACAATTCAATTACAATTATTTTCACTTGAGCAACACACACAAGCATGGGAGCAAGGTTTTTTTTTGTTAAAGTTACTTGCAAACACTAGAAATTACTTAATTGCTATTTTTTACATATTAAAGGTATGTCCAGACTTTGCTGCAAAACTACATTTACATTTTAAATGCTGCAAATTGCGAGAATAATAATAATTCAATTCAACAACAGCAGAAAAAGCGATAACCTTGAAGTCAAGTGGGTCTGGGCTCAACAAGATTGATAAAGAAGATCCACTGTTATTTTGATACCTTATCCTTTGCGGCACTTCACCACCAACAATGTAATTCCCAATAAAATAAGTAAAAACTCCCTCATTATATCTATTAGATATCTGTAACATGAAAATATTAGCCATGATTTTGTAATACCCACCAAAACAATTAGTAGAATGAATTAGCAGTAAAAACTTTATCAAAAAATTCATTTTACTGCTAAAAACTAATATACATAAACAATACGAATATTTGCTACTGAAACCTTAATATACAATAGCAACATCAAAGATAGTTGCCAAAATGATGATATGCAAAATTTATTTTTTTTTAATACTGGAGAAGAGAGATTATACACTGTTAAAAATAAAAATTTGTGCATATTATATATATTTTTATATTAAACTATTATAAATCATATATATATATATATTTTTTAAATTTCTTTAATCGTAATCTAAATTTTGGTGCAAAAGACTTGCTACTTCAATTTTTAACAGCATGATGCAATAATTTATTTTTGTTATCGTAAACTTTTGCAATAAGTCTTATATTTTTAGTAGCTTAAATAACTTTTGCTAATTCTAATATTTTTATTTATTTATTTATTTTAAAAAAAGAAAATTGTTTTATGAGATAAATTAATGGTGGGGTTTTAGTTCATCCACCAACCAAATAAAGTTGAGGATTAGTGCTCAAATTAAAGGATGATGTGTATATATCGTATGTTTGTAAAGAATGGGTGCACTGAAGAGTGGAATCCATTTCTAAAAAGATGATTGACCCAACCTCAATACTCATTGGGCAACTACTGTGTTTTGATTCATTAATTTATATTAATTTTGACCTTAATCCTAGTAAAACTTAGTGGAAATGACGTTGGTAGAAATTAATTAAAATTGCTTAGCCATGGAACTATTTAAATTAACTAGGATTTGAAAAAGTTTCCTTGAAACTCTTACTTGTAACAGTATGTTTATGCTTATTATACAACAGTAATCAAATGTTTGTCTCATGTGATGAAATGACTTATTATCAAATAAGTATCTCAGTAATTAAGTATTTGTCCATAATTAAGTATTATGATTAAATATTTGTCTATAATTATAACCCCAAAAATTTCAATTCTTACATTTTAATTCTCGAGAGTCCAATTGATCATTTAAAAAAATTTCAATATATTAAAATGTACGTACGTAATTGCTATATAGGAAAGATAGAGGAAAAGAGAGACCTGATTTGCTTTATTGTCGAGTATCCAATTGAGCATAATATGAATTTGTGCCAATTTTCCTTCAAGTCTCAGCAGCACATCATTCATAAACTTTCAGCAAGCATTCTGATCTAAATTGATACAATTACCAGCATCTAGCCACCACAAGAAATACATGCTTGCTTTTGTTAATGACATTGACATTGATTCCAAAGAAGTGCAATTTCTCTCAGATAAACATTCAAGAGATGATGGAAGCTCTGGTAAATATTTAAGTCTCCTGTTGTTGCTTAAAGAAAATATTTGTAGCTTGGGAAGTTGTTTGATGGTCGCAGGAAGCCCCTCCAAATTATTTCTTCCTAAATATAAATTACTCAACGATTCTAAAGAGCCAAGACTAATTGAAATTTATGAGATATCAGAGTCCTCTACATAGAACAATTTCAGACCGGACAAACCCGTGAAAGAAGGCAATACCAAACCTTTGCAACCACTACAATCTAAATATTCAAGTTTGCTCAATCGATTGATGGAGGATGGTAGTTTTTTTATACCACTTTTGGCTGCAAAAAGCCATTTTAGAGATTCTAAATTCCCAAGTTCTCCGGCAACCCATCGAGATTTACACAGTTTCTTATCAAAAGATATTCAAGAGACTTCAAATTGCAAATGCCATCTGGGAGAGTCATTAATTTTGAGCATTCATCAAGATTAAGATTTGTGAGACATTTCAACTCATCAATGCTGCTGGGAAAACATGCCAGTTCTGAGCATCCTTTGAGACTGAGATAGCTGAGAAATTTCAACTTCCCAATACCACTTGGAAGACTCTCGAGCCTTGTGCACGATCCCAATGCCAATGTAGAAAGTCGAGAATGATATGCAATTGATGAAGGCACTTGATCTATTGCAGTTCTATTTAAAATTACATACCTTGTATTCTGTGGAATCCTTGGAAACTCTCTTATTTTTGAGCAACCTTCAAGGGATAGAAGAACTAGATTCTTCAAATGATGTAACCCAAAAAAGTTGCAGAGATTTTTGCAATTTTGAAGATATATGTAAGCTTACTGTCATATTCAGTAGATAAATCAATCTTAACCAAAATCGTACACCCTCTCAAATATAAAATCTCAAGTTTTGGGAGTCTAGACAAATTTGGAATAGATATTATCTTCTTGGAGTAGCTGAGATCCATAAATTTCAAATTATCCAGACACTGTAAGAACAAAGACAAATCAAGAATGAATCAGCAGCTCCAAACTTTAAAAAGATACCAAATGAATAATTTCATAAAATATATAATTAAACACACCTGATCTCTGTTGCAGAGTTGTTCAACATGGCTTTTAATAAGATGAAGTTGAACAAGATTGTATGGGAAAAAATTTAATGGCAAAGATTTTAAAGGGTATCGATATCAGTAAAGGAATCTTAGCTCATCCGGTAAAAATCTGAGGCCTTTAGGCAGGTGTACTTTGATTTTTCCACTGCAAGGATTGCAGAAGTTTTCCTTTTGGTAACAACAAGGATTGTAGAATTTGAGAAGTCTAAGTTTCTTCATCCTCACAAAAGCCATAGAACTTAGTTCTATATCTCTAATTTTGGACATGTCTAGAGATATGCTTTCAATTGAACTTGTACCCTAATAAATAAAACCAAATAATTAATGGGAACAAACTACATGTATATGAGATTTTTTTTTTTTTTTTGAAGTACATGCTTTCATAACAAAGAGAATTTTCATGTATTTAATTCTTACCAAATCTTTTGTCAATATATGGAAGATATCTTGAGGAATCCATAACCTACCACGTTTTCCAGGATTTTTAATGCATTCTTCACGAACAATGTCTTTGCCCATTAGTTGTAGCAAATCATGCATGCAGAACTCGTTATTCTTTGAAATAGTGATCAGAGACTTGTCAAGAAGACGACTAATTCCAATTCTTGCGACGAAACCACAACTGTCCAATATAGTTTCAACATGATCTTTATCCTCCCACTTAAAGAAGCATGCAATATCAAGAAATATTTCCTTTTCCTTTTCATCTAATCCATCATAGCTTATCCTTAATATTTTCTGAATTTTCTTGTCAGAAATACCCTTCAATTTTTCCAGCTCATTTCCCCATTCTTCTGTGGTCTTATTATATAAATTGGAACCCAATACTTCAAGAGCTAAAGGAATGCCTTGAGCATACTTCACTAACTGTTGTGCCAATTTCATGTATAGTACTTCTGGCTGAGGGTTTTGTTTAAAGGCATGCATTCTAAAGAGTTGAAGAGCTTCATGATTATCTAATTCTTTCACGTCATATATCTCAGCACATCTATTCCTCAGAACTTGTTTATCTCTACTTGTCATTATAATTCTACTGCCCGGGCCATAAATATCATGTTTTCCAATGAAAAGATCTAATTGTTATGAATCACTCACATCATCAAGAACAAGGAGAATTTTTTTCGGCATGATCTAATTTCTCCAGAACATGATTGACAATAACCTCAATTACTCTGGACTCGGGCCTAATTACATATAAAGAGCAAGTAAGTAACAGTTATCCATTAAAAATTTATAAATAATATGATGGATGGGAGTAGGATTGCTGATAAAATTCATAGAAAATATATAGTTCCTATTTTGCAAATATAGATTATCAAAATTGTTGCCAAAAACATCACTGTAATGAATAATCAAGAAAAGAAAACAAATTGATTATTCCATAAAACACTAAAACAGGGATGAGTAGCATTTCAATTGTAAAGTTCAATTAAAATAAATAAAATCCCAATTAATAAACAGTAACTAAAGAAGTGAATTCTTATTAGGAGGCAATATTGGCATTTTGCTTTTAGTTTTTGGCACTTCCATCTTATTTTTTTATCAATCCACTTGAATGTAGTATCCTTATTTTATTGTTTAGTTAATGACTTAAAGAATGTTCAATTTTATTTTATTTATTTATTATTTTTAATTCATACCACAAATATATATATATCAAAGAAGATTTAAATAAATTTTTTATTTTTTTAATTCTCATTAAAAATGAATACATGTGTACTAAAAAATTAAAAAGAGAAACTTAAGTTCCATTTACTTTTATTTTTTTATTTGTGCTTTTTCTTGCATAAAAATATACTTATACATATATTTTTTTTAAAATATATTTATTACATATAAAGTTTTTGTATAAAAATTAAATAAAATTTTCATTTTTACATATTACAAAATAAATTTCTTTTACTTTTAAATTTTTAAATTTTAATTTGATTATTTTATTTTTGAGCAAATATTAATTTTTAACTTTTAACAAGAAAGATAATTTATCAAATTAAATTTTAAATTATAATTCAATTAACATTTTATTTTAAGAAAAATTTTAAATTATGCTCATTGAAAATATTTATTAGTTATATATTTTACAAAAATATCTTAATAAATCATACATATTTTTTAAGATTAAATAATTTGTAGGATTAAAATAATAAGATAATCATATGTCTATTGTTATAAAAAAAAAAAATATTTTTTAAATTGTTACATTATTTTTCAAAGTATATTGAGAAATATTAATATTTTCATTTTTTTTTATTTGGCTAATTGACTTTCTTGTTAATAAAAAAAAGTTTTTTTTTAAATAAAAATTAAACATAATATAAAAATTAAAAGAATATTTATTTTATAACAAACAAAAAAATTATTATGATATTTTCTTATGTCATATATATATATATATGTGTGTGTGTAATTTTTAGAATAATATTGTTATAAAAAGTAAAAAATATAGATAATAATATTTATATGCATTAAAAGTAATAATAATAAAGAAGTATATAGTAAATATTTATAAATTAATACTCGATAAATTAATAACATCTATTATATAATAATTTTTTATTGTCCCGATTTGAACTAATGAGTTAAATTAATAGTTTCAATAAATTAATAAGATAATACTTTTTTAAAAATTATTACATAGTTATATGGTCTCATTCATATTATAAATTAATAATTTATTAATATTATATACATAATAGATTATGATATGTATTTTATTAAAATATGACTCTAAAGATTATTTAAAATCTAAGTAATTATATTTATTTTTTTTCACTTCATTTAATTTAAATTTAATTTATTCATTTTTTTTCCAATTCATTTAATTCATACTTAATTGATCATATTTTTTTTTCATTTCAATTAGTTTATATTCAATTGATTATATTTTTTTTATCCATTTAAATTAATTTATATTTAATTGATCACTTTTTTTCAATTCATTTAATTCATATTAAATTGATTATAAAATTAATAAAAACATAATAAATTTTTAATTAATTAAATATAAATTTGTTGAATTGTAAATATTCAATTTAAATTTAAAAAGGGTCATCTTATTGTCAGAGTTGAATTTATTAAGTTTAGCGCAATTCAAAATTTAAATAATTGTACAGACAATATTAACCCTTTGTATATTTTCATTAAAACTTCCTTATATAATATGAAGATATTGTCATTAATTATCATTAGTTATTTCCTTTATTAAGTTAGTTTCTGTAACACCCATCAATTCTCCTAAATATTTTTTGTGTATATTTTGAGTATAAATTTATTATTATTGACTCAATTAATTAATTTTGAAATAAGTATAAATATTTACTTATTAATTATTTTGGATAATGATAGAAAATGAGTATGAAAATTTTTGTGAGAATATTGTTTGAGTTATTGAAGTTTGCGTGAGAAAATGCTAAGTGTTAAAGAA
>CANXYC012131735.1:0-40817 GCA_948193065.1 Aleurites moluccanus | reverse complement strand
AAATATATATCAGTAATTTTATGTATAATATTCATACATTATATTTTTATTTATTTTATATATATTTTAATTTAAAATTAAAATAAATAATATTACTTTTATTTAATTAAAATAATTACTTTTTATTTAATTATTTAATTTCTTTTCTTATTTTTTTATATTTGATTAAAAAATATTTTATGTATATTAAAATAAAATTATTTTATTTTGTTAAATATATAAAAAATAATTTTATTTAATCAAATATACAAAAAATAAGAAAATTAATTACTTTTAAAAATTAATTATTTAATTAAATAAAATTATTTTATATTAATTTTAAATTAAAATATACAATAAATAAATAAATTATGTATGAATATTTTATATATAAAATTATTCACATATATTTTTAAATATTTTAATTTTAATTATTAAATAAAAAACAAAAAAATATAAAAAAAAAAAAGAGAAAGAAATTTACGATATTTTAGAGATGATAATATTTAAAGAAAAAAGTGTAGTTAGTTCTTGTATTTTGATTTTATCAATAAATTTAATTATTTTGTTTACTTTTTTATTTTTATTAAATTTTAATAAAATAACTAAAAGTATCTTTTATATATATATAAAATAAGAGAAAAATAATTTATTGTTAATTATTTTAATTTTAATGAAATAAAAAAATAATTTTTAAAATTTATAAAAATAAGAAAATTAAATTAATAGGTAAAAATAATTTTATTTATTTTAATTTTGAAAAAGTAAATAGTTAAATAAAAATTAATTATTTTAATTTAATAAAAAGTAATTTTAAATAAAAAATTATATTTATTTTAACTAAATAAAATAATTAATTTTTATTTAGTTATTAATTTATTTTATTTTTATATATTTAATTTTAAAAATACTTTTTTTGTAAATAAATAAAATTTTAGAAACTAAATTATAATTTATTAAATACTTTTTAATTCATATGGGGTCCAAGAACGAAAGTTAATGGAGAGAATGATCGAAATTATAAATTTTAATAACGTTAGGGTCAAAATTATATATCGAAAAATATTAAGGATCGATGTGCTTATAAAACTAAATATTAAGGTCAAAATTGTATCTTATCCCTTTAGATAATAGGATTGGAACACTGATTGAAACAAATTTTATCTATTTGGGATAAGAAATTGGAATTAAAATTAAGAATTTTAATTTCGATTTTTTAGAATTAGAATTATTATGCAATTTTAATTCTAATCTTTATTTCATATAAAAAATTGAAATTAAAATTAAAATTAAATAAAAAAATTAATAACTATAAAAATGACGATAGAATTGAGAGTGGTGATGGATCGTCGGCGGTGGTATTAATGACCGGTGATTATAGCGGTAGTAACGGACCATCATCGCAAACGGTGGTGCTAGGATGATTGTAACGATATGAGAGGATAGTAGTAATGATTATAAAATTATAATTTTTATGGGTCGAAAATGAAATTACGAAATTATCAATTTAATTATATTATAATTTTATAAAATTATACATAAAATTTCAATTTTAATTTTAAATAGTTGTTAAATATTAAAATTAAAAATTTTAATTTTAACTTCAATATAACTATTAGATATTGAATTTCAACTTCAATTTCAAATTCTCCGAACATTCCCATTGTAAATTTTATAAGAATTTAGCTTATAAATGCAAGGGCTTGTTAGGCTTCGCTGTTCTGTTTATGCGAATTTCATGTAAACACACGGCATTATTTTCTATTAATTATTTAACTCTTTGTCGGTTAATTTATTTATTTTATGAATTTCCCCTTTTGTGAGCTTTGAACTCTTCAATCTTTTGTGAGCTTTGGACTCTTCCATTCAACAAAATTATTATAAACCAATTGTTGAAGCTCTTTGTAGTTAGTATATCAAATCATCGGTTACATCCCCTCGCGATTTAGCATAGAGCAATGAGAGGTTACTATATTGTTATTATATTAGTAAGCGACCTTAGTTTCCAAGGCCCACAATTACAGCATTCCACTATAAAAGAGCTTATACCCAAGTCTACTGCACTCTGTACCACAAACTACAAGATCTCTGAATTAGATGGCCACCGTTGCAAGAACAAATATTTTATGGGAAAGGTTTTTCACACAGACAGTTTTCTCTTAACATTGCATTCATGACAGCAAGAAACTATATTCAGCATCATCAGATTACATCCAATTCACTTCATGCCATTTTTGCCTTTATAATGCCACTCCTCAACTTTCTTGAACTAATGTATCAGGGAAAGGACAGCTCTCCATTTGATACACATCCAGTAGCAATGAGGGTTTGCCTTGCTTGTTTGCTAGCTTATTGTTTGGCTTACGGGATTAATATTACCTTCGTTGATAATTTTCAGTCTCCATTTTACGCCATTGCACTTCATCAAAGCATGGTTGCATTTGGTTCACTGTCATTGGCTTCTTTAGCTTCGATTTTCTTCCCCAACTTTGTCCAGCCACTCCTGTACTTTCTATGTGGCTTACTTTTAATGGGACAGTTTCTGCCCGCCCCAGTAAAAATGGTGTGGAAATGGATTCAAAGTAGAATCTTGCAAGTAGGACAAACATCAGATACTGCACCTTCAGTTCCACCAAACTCAGTGAATCAAAGAACTATACTTCCTGTTTGAAAAGTGCTCAGAAAAAGAACAGAAACGAAAAAAGAAGAGGCAGACAATTCAAATGGACAATAGCTGCAACACTAAATGAAACCACTACTAGTAAACACCAATTTTTCAACAGCTGAATTCTAATGAAAGCAGAACACATAAGACAATTAGGCACATCGCCTTTGGCAATCTATCATGTCGACAAAATTGCAGATATTATTTTGGTTATCATTTCTCGGCCTTAGAATTCATCAGATACATATATGCTGCTAATCATTTTCCAATATGGTCAATCCCAAAAATATTGAATGGTCAGAACCATGCAATACAAAGATTTCAAGTCAGTTATACTTCCATAAAAAAAAAAACTCAACAGAAAATGATGTCCAAGGCAAACCCAACAGTTAGCCAACTTCACTTGGAATGTAATGATTATTTGCTTCAATGTTTTGATAGACAAAAATCCATATGATGCCCATTAATATTTTTAAAATGATCATGTGCATTCTTGCCCCTGCTTGACTCAAAATCAAATGACAGCAATTACCAGCTAAACAAACTTCAGTAAATTAATCAATATTGTCAACCACACACCAGTTCAAGGACTATGGTTTTCAACTCTCAACATATTACAATAATACAAGTTAAAGGATAGCATGAAAAATTGACATCGTAAGGGCTGTTAGCTTCTGCTTTTGAAATGTTACTGACTTACTGTTACAGATAAAACTGGAAACTGGAGTTGGGTGTAATTTCCAATCAACAGCTACAACTCCTTCAATCACCTCAAGTTCTCAACAGCTGAGGACTAGTGTGCAGAAGCACATGGAAAACCTACTTCAAGTTGTCAGGAAGCATGACAACAAAACAAAAGAAAATGACTTAGGTAAGACATCTTTGGGTTCAACAAGCACAGAAGCACATGGAAAACCTGCTTCAAGTTGTCCGAGAGCATGACAACAAAACAAAAGAAAATGACTTAGATAAGACCTCTTTGGGATCAACAAGCAAAGAGTCAACCATTGAAGATGCTGAGTATTACCTGAAAAGTTATCTCACCAAGGATTTCTTCTGACCGATTCTAGATATACTAAGATATGAAATAATACTAGGAAATGGACCATAAAGAACATTTTGCAGAAGACACAATACCACAATATGGATCATCTGCCCCTTATGCTTTATTGACGCCAAAACAAAAAAATGGCATGCTAGGAAATAACTACATCTATAATGAAATTGTCAAGTTCATTTACTGCAACAGAGAGCAGGATCCTCAAAAAAAATGTCTGATTGACATTTCAGCATTGATAACATTACACCCAAATCTCTTGCACACAATCATTGCACCATTACATAAGACAATAATTGCTTCAAATTTTGCAAGAGTATGATCAAATACTTAAATTCCAAAAGCAACTTATGCGAGAGAAAAAATTTGATAATGAAGTATTTAAAAACTCCAGATAGACAATAGTAGTTTTCTGTATCATTAAAACTGCTACTACTATCCTCTTACTAAGCTTGTCTACTCATTTATTTTCATGAGATTTGCATGTTTGAGTTTCCGGTTCTTTATAATAATCATAGATACAAGAAAAACACTGGTGCTGCTACAAGAAAAACACCAAAAAGCTGAAACAAGAATCAAATCTTCCATGTTTATCTACTTCGGCTATTAATTTCATTCAAAAAACACCGAGTAATTGATAATTATGCTCGGTATTGCAGTAACCAGATTTCACAAAATGTTACACTTAATTACTAATGTAAGAGAGAGCGAAATGGGGCTCAAATGCATCATAACCTAGCTTATAAAAAAAATCTATTTGCTGACCTATTAAATAGAGTTACGAATTAACCCTTTCTCAGTTCACCAACCAAAGCCATGTTGCTGGGATTTTTATCCATAGGTTGTTTTGCCTTTAATGGTGATTATTAACAAAGTAATGTTTACTTTGTAAAAAATAAATAAAAATAAAAATAAAAAAGATACGTAAGAATCTATATTTGTTCATACAAATGGACAGAATTTCTATAAATTAACATGTAACACATCAATACCACAAAAACCATAATCCAAGCACCAATGAGACATTATGTGGTATAACATCATATCTTCAATGAAATTGAATAACTAATAAAAAAGATAAAATATAACTGCCATGCAAGACAAGTCAATAATTCAATACAAACCCTTTTGCATTATTGAAAATGTTATACAGGGGATCATTCAGTAAGTTATTCATCAATATTGAAATGTCATATTCATTCCCAACAAGCCTTCACTATTATGCTTTGTTCTATTGAAAATGCAACTCTCATAGCAACTATCACAACAACAAGAACTGGTTGAAAACACTTCCCTATAAGGTGCTCTGGGGTCTGTCCCATGCTGCCAAACGTAAGCCAACTCATCCCAACCAGTACTAGCCAACAAACCTTCAACAAGCGCACTCAAATCCACCCCAACTGCAAATTCCGTGGGGTGCTCATACCTCCCAACTAAAGCATCCTTCACCATATAATCCCACATAATCGTAAGAGTAAGACATTATCAAATTCCTATGATACTGCGAAAACTTCACTTTCCTAACCGCATAGCCATCTCCATTTAACACGGCAATTGGAGCCCCTGTAGCTCCACGCATCCCAAAGCCTAATGCTTTTATCCACTGAAGCGGTCGCTATACAACAATCTTCATACTTGTTCCAGTCGCAAGATAAAATTTCGTATCTTGACCTGGAATTATCATCGTCAACCCCGGTTCACGGACATCCGAAATTCTGACCGTGCAATCACCGGAAGCAGATGCAAAAACATGCGTGTGCCTAGGGTTCCAGCCGACGGAATAGATGCAATAGGCATGCTCTTTGAATGTACGGATGCTGGCAGGACGATCTAGAGTGCAGAGCTTGATAGTATCATCCCAAGAGGAAGTGATGAAGGAGTCGCGGCGCGTGGGATTGTAGTCGACGGAATGGACTTAGCGCGTGTGCTCCTGAAAGGAACGGAGAGGATTTTGGGTGGGGGAAGAGCAGTATCGAAGAGCTTGACGGAGCCATCAGCGACGGCGGCGACTAAGAGAGAATCATGGGATTCGAACCATTCGTAATCGTAGACGTCGTCGGCGGTTTAAAAGGCAACGAGTTGGGAGAGGAGAAGGGAAGGGTTCGGAGGAAGGGAAAGGATGTGAAATTGTGAATACAGCCATTGCAAAGGATGCCAAAGTTCTGGGCGGTGGCGACGCCGAGACTGGATAGGGGCTGAATTTAACGGCGTATTGAAGACTGGCATTGCGGCGGTGGACATGGGTTGTTGACATTGGGGTTTGGTTCCGGTGTGCTCGTGCGGTTACTGTCCTGTTAGAGCTTGGGGAAGAGTGATAAACTTTGGATCAGATTAGACTTCTATGGGCTTAAAATTTGGATTTGTTAATTTAATATGGGCCTCGATTCTCACAGATAACAACATATATTTTGTCAATTTAAAAAAATAAATAAATTGATGGATTATTTTAGGATTTGGTTTAGGCCACTGAGTTGTTTAAAAGTTGGGCTCAAAGGTGAGATCTGCAATCGAAATCAGGGCTGCAGCATTAATGCTTTAGATTGGATCCTCTTTTTGCATTTGCAATGGCATAATGTTAGTCTCAAGGAGGACAAGTCCATAGGCTTGCTAGCCAATCATATTTGATTATTTTCTTAATTTCTTCTTATCATCGAAAGAAATTTTCCAAGGACTAATAATTTACCTGCTTATACGGGTCACAAATCATTTATCCACCCATTTAAGGTCTAATTTAACACAGTTTATGAAAATAATTTTTTATATGAAAAAAAATTATTTTCCTAAAAGTGATGTTTCTAAAAGTAATTAACTGTATATTTGTGTTTGGTAAAATATAATTTAAAAACTGCTTATAAACTCATAAGTGTATTTTTATCTACTAATTTTTTAAAATTAGCTACGCGTTTAATTTAAAATTCAGCTATCTTGAAAAGCTCCAATTTCTAATTTATCCAAGTAGTTGAATTTTAACTATCTAGATAATTACTTTTATTAATTTTGATATTTATATAAACTGAGCCAAAATCAATTTTTCACCCAAAAAACTGATTTTTCCTTTTCATAAGTTATGTCAAACGGGCACTAAGTAATAGTGTGAGTGATAAATGGGTAATTTAAATAATAAATTGCTAATAAATAGTTATAGTCTATTTAATCAATTTAAATCTGATGTATTATTATATGTCTCATATTCTTATCCATATATGTTATATTATTTTTTTCTTAAAATATTTTGACAATTAATATTTTTTTTATAAATGATATGACGTTTAAAAAAATATACGAAATACAATACGAGACATAAAATAGAATAGATAATTTGAATTTTTATTTAACTCATTAATTTATGAGTTATATAAGGGTCATTAAATTAGTTTTTGAGTTGGTTTAGTTTTTAATTCCCATTGTAATGATTTTTTTTATTATTATTTCTTGTTAATTGAAGTATGTAATATGCAGGACTTTGAGCAAAATATCACTTTTTAGGTTGAAGATGAACTATCATATGTGAGGTTCAGTAATTTGAGTGGTAGATTTTTTTTTTATTAGTTATAGTATGTAATATGCAGTATTTAGAGCATTCTGGCTCCTTAGTTTGTTGATGGAATGTAACTTATGAAGTTAATAAGAATTTAATATGCAAGACTTAGTCCTTTTTATCATTTTTTTTAACTTTAATTTTTAAATTAGTTTTTTATTTTTAATTTTTTAAGATTATTTTTAAAGAATTTAATTATTTTTAAAATATAAAAAATTATTTTAAATATGTAAGTAAATTATTTTCAATGAGTAAATAAATCATTTTTACATAATAAGGGGTAGATGAGTGAATTAGAGTTTGTTTGTGTTAAATGAGTATGGATACACGTACAGAAATTAAAAAGGTCATAAATAAGTAACATTACAATCCTACCCATTTAGACCCCACTCATACTCATCCAAATCCACCCATTCACCACTCTACCTGCTCATTATATATATGTGGGCTCATAAGACGAATGCATTATTAAATATTTAAATTTATTGTGCACGAGTTTTTAATTCAGTAATATTAATATCACTTTTAAAATAATAAATTTTCAAATTTAAATTTTTAATGTAAGGAATTTTTATAAAAATATCAGAAAAAATAAGAAAAAATTTCATTATTATTATTGTCAAAATATTTTTTTAAAAATATTATATACCTAAAAATATTTTTTCAAAAATCTAATATATATTAAAAATATATCAAACATATATAAAATATATCAAAACATATATTAAAAAAGGATAAAAGTGAAAAAAAAATTATAAAAATGAAAAAAATAAAAAAAAAAATTATATATTTACGTAATTTTCTCTGTATCTAAACATATACCAGCTTATAAGATGAATACATTATTAAATATTTAAATTTATTGTGAACTAGTTTTTTAATTCAGTAATATTAATATCATTTCTAAAATTATGAATTTTTAAATTTAAATCTTTAATCCAAATCAAATTTATTTAAAAAAAAAGAGAGAGAATTTAAATTTACTTGATATTATGAAACTTAGAATGTTATAAAGAGGAGAGACATAAAATTATTAAAGAAATCTAAAGAGTATGTTATATTAAAGTTCATAGGCCCATATATAAGTGAATTTATAGATAGGTAAGTGTTGAAATTCACTTAAACAAAATCAATTGGTTTATACTAAATCCAACACCTACTCACTTATGAATTTTTTATTTATTTTATTATTATTCGATGTGAAATATTTTCTCAATACACCCCCTCAAGTGCAATTGGATTTTGGCTCATGGTAACATCAACAAGCCGGTTGATACTTGCTTACAAATGGACTAGCTGATATCTCTTTTTCAACTTCGATCTCGGAGACTCAAACATGGATCTCAGAATCTAACCCGTTTGGGTATTAAGCTCTGATACCATATTAAAATTTATGGGTCCATATATAAATAGACTTATCAATAAATAAGTGTTGGAATTCACTTATATAAAATTAATTGACTTATATTAAGTCCAATACCTATTCACTTATAAATTTTTTATTTATTTTATCATTATTCGATGTCAACATGTTGTAGTAATGAACTTTTTCTTATGGATTAAATGAAATGTAGTGTGGAATTTAGACAATATCCCGCAAATTTAGAATGCGATTGAATTCAAAGCTGGCTAGTTTTGGAGCCTTCTCCAAACAACCTCATTAACAATGTTTTGGACTTCACTAATTCATAATTGATATTTGAATCCAATTTGTATAATTAAATTCTCACAAAGGATAAGATATTATTATTAGAGTTATAGATATTTTTACTAATTATTTAATAAATTATAATAATTAATGTGTTATTAAATATTTTATAATTAATTACATTTGTTGATTATAAGAATATTGACTCCTAATTATATTTTTATTTTATATATCATACATTTTTATATAAAATAATTTTTTAAGAATTAAATTTCATTACAAACTTAATCAATTAAATAATTAATATATTCATGACTTAAGTGATTATAAGTTTAATGATTTTTCTAATAAATGTCTTAAGGATAATGGTTAAATATAATTATTTCTGACAAAATATAGTAATAAAATAAATATGTTAAAAAATAAAAATAAATTGAATGAAAAAAAAAATTTAATAAAATTATATTTTGTTATAATTATTATTATTTTAAATGGTAAGTTATTATTTATTTATTTTTAAATTTATTTATTTAATATTATCAGAATCACTTTGTTATAAAAATCGTAAGTTTAATTTTAATTGTTAAATAAATTAATAAATTAAATGGATCTTTATAAAATTTATAAAGAAAAAAGTGGAGTATTAAATAGCTAGAGTTTAAGCACCTAATTATCTTTAATATTATTATAAAAAGAAAATATTTAATCCAATTCAGATAAGTCCATATTATATTGATAACTTGCAACTTCAAAACATCATCTCTTTATGACAAAAGAAAAGAATTTATTAGAGGATGAATGTCTACTTTTATTGAAACCAACAGACTACAGTACTGCAAAATCTAAGAATTCATAGTTTAGATATTTGGGATCGAACGGTGTAAAATGAATGAGAATTTAATGTGAGCTAAATTAGAGAATTGAAAATATTCCAGATTTTGTGACATGGAAAGCAGAAACAGTGTAGCAATTCTATCCTTCACATGTTGCCCACTAAAATCTACATCTGAACCAATTAATGGATGGGCCATGTTTGGATGGGACATTACCAAAAGATTTAAATAACAAATTTAATAAATTAATTTAACAGTTTTAAGTTTTAACTACCTTGTTTTCTTGTGGCAAATCTCTATGTGGGCTCGCAAATCAATTGGTCTACAGGTCAATATATGAAACTATAGAGACATCAAATCTATCATATAATAATAATACCATCAAGGAAAAAAAAATTAGGAGCTCTAATTTATTAATTAATAATAATTATTTTATAAGATAAATATAATAATTAATTAAATTATAAAATATATATTATAATAAATATATTATATATCATATTATTATTAATTAATTTACAAGCAGATACGATAAGTTAAATTAATTTAAAAATTATTGAGATTAATGACAAAAAAAATTATTACTTATCATTATCTAATTTTTGAATTTTGTATGCAAGAGAACCTCTTAACTACCACAAAAATTTAAAAGAAGTTGAAAAATAACATTGCTTTACCTAATCTTTCATAAAGAGATGAAAATTGGAGAATTTTTCTTTCTTTTCTTTTTTTCTAAGCAAAAGGAAAAGAGTATAACTATTAGAGGCTTCAATTTTTGCACACAACATAATTTTTTTTTTTTTTGTTATTAGTGAATATGTGAAGAAAAAAAATGAGTATATATTAATTGATTTTAATTTAATAATATTACAAATTATTTTTAAGATTATAAAATTATAAATTCATATCGAATAATAATAATAATAATAAAAGCTAGTAGATTATTACAATAAATCTATAGGGACAGAGCAAAAGAAAATCACAAAACTTAAAAACCCATAAGGGAAAAAGTGAAAGAAGTATATCATACTTCACTTTTTTTTTTTTGGTAAACATATTAAACCTCACTTTCCAATGAAAGTTATAAGTTATAACCCACATGATCTTGCTTGGGGATATTGAAAGATCACAAAACCCCTCTAAAAAGAAGATTTTCTCAGTACCCAAATTCCCCCACTCCTCAAACTCGCCCAAAACCCAATTCACTCCAAACAATGCCATCAATTCTCAAAGAAACCCCACTTAATTAGCCTCTGCACCACCTAATCTTAGTGGCTGATTCAGTTGAATTCTGACACATGTCAAATGTTGATTGAAACACATGTTCCCTCTTTGCAAAAGGGGTCTTGTATTTGCTTACTTGGCCATCCTAATCATGCGCTAACATGTGTTAACCCAACCCCCCAAAATTATCGAACTTAGTGATGCAACGCAGATACTAGCTAAGCTAGTAGTGTGATCGGAGGGCCCTTAAATGATGGATCCAAAAGCCAAAGTACAGACTAAGGTGCAATTATTCATGCCATGAATTTCATTCTAAGCAACTTACCAAAATTCCTCTTCCTCCATCCCCACATCCACAATATCATTATAAACAAATAAATTAACCTACTAAATAATAAAAACTATATATCATTTGATGTGATCAAATTCTTTAGGTGACTGATTCCCACTCTCTTCCTCACTCATTCTAATATATACTAAAAAGATAGAGAAAAAGAAAAGAAAAAAGAACTCTTTGTTTCTCTCTCCTCATCTATCTCCATCTCTCTCTCCATATTTTTCTAAGTTTCTATCTTCCCCTTCTAATTATTCTCTCTCTCTATGAAAAGCCTCACATAGAGAGAGAAAGAGGAGAGAGAGCGAAAAAGAGGTTATTATAGCAAGCAACCATGAAGAACACTATTAGATGTTGTATCTCTTGCATTCTACCATGTGGAGCGCTAGACGTTATTCGAATAGTACACTCTAATGGTAGAGTAGAAGAGATCAGTGGTACAATCAGAGCAAGCGAAATCATGAAAGCACATCCAAAACACGTTTTGAAAAAGCCTTCTTCTTCATCTTCTGATGATGATGGTGTAGTACCAAAGATCGTTATAGTTCCACCAGATGCAGAGCTAAAACGTGGGAAGATCTATTTTCTTATGCCAGTCCCATCTACACCAGAAACATCCAACAAGAAGCCTCCACGATCAAGAAATTCGAGCACCAGAAGTAAAAAACGAGAAAATACTAATACTAATAATCATAATCAAAGCAGAAATAATAGTAACGTGAGCAATTCAATTTCAATGAACACAAATCTTCTGATTTCTGATCGGTACTTGAGTGAGATATTATCAGAGAAGATATCAACACAAAGAGATCGAAGAAGAGGGCGTGTTGGGGTGTGGAGACCCCATTTAGAGAGTATATCTGAAACGCCAATCAATGATGTTTGATGGGCTTTTCTTTCTTTCTTTCTAATTTTCTTTGTGATTCTTTATTTTGAGAGGGTTCTTATATCCATTTTAGGGTTAAAGAACTTGCTACTATTCACCTTCTCTTCCCTTTTCTTTAAATTTTTATTTATTTGAATTTTGCTTTTTAGTGTATATAGAGGCATAGGGAAGGAAACAACAATAATAATGCAAACTATGGGTTAAGAGGGTTTGGAAATTGATGTTGATGGTGATGATGATCCTAAACATTTGTGGTGGGATCCAATATTTATGTAAAATCAACGACATATGAAGTAGTATTAATTGTTTTGAGCTTCACTGAAGTGTTGTTTTTATAAATTATTACCGCAGAAATTTAAGAATATATAATTTTGTAACCTTGTTCAGAAAGAAAGAGATGAAATTTTTTATATCAAAAGAAAAAAGAGAAGAGAATTTTCTTCAGCTTTTTTTTTTCTTAATTTGAATAAAGAGTCAAGTGAGAGAGGGTACTGTTATTGAGAGAGGGAGAGAGAGGTCCCACTTTCTACCGTGTGAAGTACATTGTTTCATTAAGAACAGAAAGATGATTATGATATGATGATTGCTATACACTGCCATTCCTTTCTTGTTAATTACCATTTTGCCCATTATTGAACTTTTTGAGTTCTTATTCTTTTGAAGAAAATATTAAATGTAGTCCATAATTGATCATTCTACATCATGTATATATTTGTTTGCATCACTTTGCTATAATTGACAGTATCAATCTTTTATTTGATTATATGTCTTGTGATATGTAAAAATTATATAAAATAAAAAATAAAATATTAAATAAAATAAAAAATTTAAACTTATAAATTAAAAATTATCCCATTTATTTTTTTATTAAATATTATTAATAATATTTATCTTTTTCTTTTTATAAGGATAAGTTATAGGGCACATATATTTTACATTAATTCCATAAAAAGAGAGAAAAACTCTCCTAATACTTATTTTTTTCATTTACAAAACTCAAAATTCAAATTTCCCTTAAAGGGAATTAAACCATGTATTGGTCCAAGTTATAAGCTTTTGAAGCTAACTTCTATTTTATGTTATTAAATATGCTACTTGTTCCAATATATTACTTGTATTATTATCACTCAAATTTAGGATAGAATTGAATCATATAATAATGCATTTATTATATATGAAAATAGCTAAAATAAAAGGAACTTTGTAATGATTTAGTTAATTAATTAAATAAAATATAAAAATTCAACGAAATGATTAAAAGGTTTGATAGAAATAAAAATATATGAAAAAGATAACCTTTGATGATTTAGTGGATTAATTAAATAAATATAGCACTTCCCATGTTTTAAACCACTTTTGTTCTTTGACAAAAAGCAGCCAATTTTCATCCAAGAATCCTGGGATTTACCAAATTAAGAAAATAAAATTTATTACTGCTTCAAGTCACTAATTAAACTGTAATTTATTAATTAATTAGTTAACATTTTAAAAAAAAAATCTATATATAATATGAGAAAGGCAATGATTATACAAATATATCTTTTTGCCATGGTCATCAAAGGAAGAAGACACCAAATAATAAATAATAGAATAAATTATTATTTTATTTTTGAGTTTTGCTTATGTCATATCCTTTAATTTTTATATTTTTTCTCTTAAATTTATATGAAATAATTAAAATATTTATATATATATTAAAAATAAGGAAAAAATTTAAATTTTTTATTATTAAATTTTAGTCATTAAATTAAAATAAAAAAATCAATTAATAAAATTAAATTTTCTAATTTTTGATATATATACAAAAGATATTTTAATTATTTCATACAAATTTAACGTAAAAATAAAGAATTAAATGGAAGGATTAAAAGGTTTGATCAAAATAAAATTTGGGAACTATTTAATTAATTTTTTAAAATTGAGAGATTATTTTTTAATTTCAAACACGAAATAATAATATTATTATTTTCCTAATATAAGTATCACTAGATCAGTAGCTAGGTATATAGAATACATCGTCTATGATGGTTCACATACCCATGAAGTAATTTCCCCTATAATCAAATAGATTTTTTATTAGATTATCAAAGTGACTTTGAGGTGGAACAATAGCCCCCACATAACTTTCCACCATAGAATAATTAATAATGCACTTATATCTTTCACTAACAAGTGGGTATATGTCTTTTAAGTATTTTGTTATTTTAGGGATTATTATTATTATTATAAGCAGCAGTGTAAAAGCTATATTTACAGTAGATTGTTATTTATATGTTGGTGGAAAATTTTGTGAACTTTTATTGGCAACACTTTTGGCTCTTTTGAAGATTGAGAAATATGCAGACATATTACAGTTATGAGATATTTAAATTTTGAGTCAATGTACTTCTGATTTCTAATCAGACCATTGTACATGGCTAAAAGGATCTAAAAAATTCTTTGTTCCTAGCACTACTTCTATAAAATTTTGTTAGACAAAATGCCATAATATTTAAAGTTAATGGTAAAGAAGAACTGTATTACAGTGAAGAGGACTTGTATTGTTTGAGTGAACTTTGATTACAAAGAGTTTTTTACATATTAAAAGTATTTGAAAGTTAAAGAGTTTATTGAAAAGATTTGTTTTCTTCTTTAGGAGTGAGTTTGAGATTGTTTATCTGTTTATTGTTGATTGTTGAATTATATAAGAGAGCTCTCTTATTTGCTGGTACTTCTGCTTTTATAGTTTTTTTTAGAATAAATGCTGTTAACTGTTTCTTTTCACTAGTTTTACTAATTCATCGATTCCTCTTTATGCTTCAACTCCACCAATTCCTCTAAGAAATTGTTTTCAGTAACTCAGCTATTAAGGAACTGCTCCAGCAATTATTTCCACAATTCCTCAACTCCTCTAAGAAACTACTCCTCTTTACGCTCGCATGCTTCTGTTACTGATACTAGAATTCTCTAGAATACTGATGAATTCTCTTTTGTCACCGATACAACTCCTCTGTCACTGCTTACGTGGAAAGAAGCTGTCAAACTATGATATTTTATAGACTTAATTACTTGGCCTTTCATTAAATTACAGGGCTAACCCTAATCTATATATATATACCTAGTTCTACCAATTCTGTGATGAGCAATCAAAACGTACACGGCAATTTGGTATCCTTGGAATTGGAATGATATCTAATCCAAAAATGTACCCATGGCCTGTCAGTGTATAGCACAGACTCAGTTCAAAGTTCAAACCATACACTTGATTGATTATCTACTGCTTGTTTTTTTTGCCCTTTGGCATTTTTGTTTCCTTCTTCTTTTTCTCTTCTATAAGACACATTTTATCAATTAATGCAAAAAGCCAGTTTTTTCTTTTCTCATGTTTGAAATATTGGAGCTTTTATGGATGGGACCTAATAATTTTATATATATACTTATTTTCATAAGATTTTTTTTAATGAATTTCATTCCAGTTGAAATTTGAATTTGAAACTAAGTTCTAAATACAAATTCAATTTTAGTAATTAATTAATTTTTTTTAAAAAGAAAGAATATTATTGAGACGGATTTGAATTTCTAAATTACAAACACAGACAATGATCATTAGTGAAAAGAAAAATATAGACTATATATTAACAACTGCTTTGTATTCTTTCATTTATCGATTATTTGCCGACAAACATGGGAGGATGCACCATGGAACAAAATTTATACTTCAGTTATTGGACTATCTTAATTAATTAGTTCATGATGGGCCATAACAATAAATTAATGATTCAGAAAAAAAAAAACTTTTTTTTTTCATTTTCTTGTTTCTAATTTCTAAATTATGGAAAATAACTTGAAAGGGAGAAAAAAATTGAATTTTATGGATAATATTATTTTTGAAGAAAATAATAAACATTTTCTCATTAAATTGATTTGAAATATTATATTAGGTTAATGCAACCGAAAATGCCACCCACCCAAAAACTATAGGATTAAAAAAAATAATAAATAATACCTTATAATTTAAGATCATTAAAAGCCAATTATCTTAATTAAAGTTTTTATACCAACAAATCTTTCTAATTCAAATAGACCCATGCTCTGGAAAAAAAAAATTATGTCAATATATAACTCATCGAGTCAAATCTATAAACTAATCAATAATAATTAAATATATTAAGTAATAACTATTTCAGTGATTAATTATCTAAATTATAAAATATATATTATAATTAAAATATTAATGTGTTAAAAAATTTCTACATCCGCGTCAGGTAAAATGTTGATATAAAAATAAAATAAAATAAAAGATGATATTATTCTTTTTGTGGTGCATAACCCTAGAAGAGCAAGAAGAAGAAGTAATGGAAATGCAATAATTCAAGCGGCGCCTCTTACTTTATTTGCTTCCACCAATTTACAAATGGTGAAAGAGTCGTTATCTCCCACCCTTTCTTTTATATGATTTTCTTTTCACAATTGAATATATTATTTATTATCGCATATGTTCTTATTTTTATATAATCTGATATAGTGCTCTTAATTTTATATGATATATATGCTGTTCGATATGTACCTTTAAATCTTCACTTTTCATAATGTGGTGGTAGCCTTTGATCAAAACTGGTCGATCAATTTTCTCTTTCCCAAGTCCTCGGCCTTTTGAGTTTTAGTTGTGGCAGATTGGGTTCACCATGCCCTTTCTTTACATATGCTACTATGACAATTTTCTTGCGCCTAAATTGGCTTTACAACAACAAAGATACA
The DNA here is from genome assembly GCA_948193065.1 of Aleurites moluccanus. NCBI lineage: Eukaryota > Viridiplantae > Streptophyta > Magnoliopsida > Malpighiales > Euphorbiaceae > Aleurites > Aleurites moluccanus. Next base: position 23,916 of record CANXYC012131735.1, on the reverse strand, counting down.
TTTCAAAGGTGTAATGTTAATCCTTCTGCGAAAATAAAAAATTAAGAGCATTGCCTAGAAATGCTGCCACTAGCAACTTCATCTATAAAATATGAAAGACCCTCGAGTAAAGACAAACTTGGGTTGGAATCTGTTGGACGTTGCTGCCTCACAATGTTTGTATAAATCTTTTTCACTATTTTCTTACATTACTGCTCTCTTATAATAATTCTTACCGTTGCTCAATAAGCAAGTTATTTAAGAAAATAAATAATAATAAGAGGGGAGGAAGGTGTGTAGGGGTTGGTGGTGGATGTGAATTCAAATGAATGTCATCTTCAGCGTGTAACTAAACCAAAAAATAATGGTATCAGAACTTGACAGAGAAAATGTAGCAGCATGAAGTGCGCAAGTTCAAAACAACCAAACTCCAACCAGCCCCAGCATTAGCTCCTGTTACAGGTTCTGTTCTCTAATAAAAAGCTACTAGCTAAAACCCACATATGGTTCTGTTCACAGTTGTCTCCAAAATGGGTCCAAATAAGAGTGGGTTTCTTCATATCTAAATCACAATAACATAGCAGCAGTCTCGCGGAAATGAAACTTAATGCTTGAAAGACTACAAGTTTACTACCCTAACCCCACATGGTGTAGATGGATAGAGCCGCTGAGCAACTATCATACTAATTACCTAAAGCATTCATAAGACTGATTTTTATTGAACAGAACTACACTTATTAATGACATCTACTAACCTGTGATTCTTCTAAGCTCGTGCCATCATCTAATAGGAGTAGCAGAAGCTTACGACGAGGCAATGGTCAAATGGAGCAATTTGACCTAGTCCCCCACACATATAAAATCTCTGCAAAAGCATAGAGACAGAAAAAATAACTTCAAGAAGTTACGTCATAAGGACTTTTAAAAATAACTTTTTAAGTTTTTCTCAGCTTTAAAATCTTGACTTGAATTTTCCTGACGAAGCCTCTGGACATCAGAGTTGCGTATAAAGTTGTCAAACAAAATGCAATCATCCATTCTCCTACAGCGTCGTTACCAACTCCATTCTCTATAAAAATGGTTTCAAATTTACTTATACACTATGCAAATGGATCTTATATATAAAAATCTAAATCTCTATAGTAACAGAACTTCTAACCTATGTCAGATATTCAATTTCATCAAAATGACTCAATAATCCTTAATTCTCCAAAATGAGCATCTAACAAAAGATTGTTGTTTCAAAAATACAATGACAGAGCCGTCCAATCCAAAGCATAATGGATTTTTGTAATAAGATAGGGGCAAGAAATGACAACAAAGATGTTTATCAACAGGCTGGATCAGGAAAAGACAAGGTAAGAACTTGCATCATGTTAAAGTGCAAAAGATAATGATCAACGAATTTGACAATGTGTTCACTAACATCAGGTTGACATAAACAACAAGACCCAATGACAATTCATTCATAAAAGAACCATTAGATTATTAAATGTTGACAGTCTAAAAAATAAATGGGTTGCACAATTATACAAAATTTGCATATAGAATTAACATCAAATTACAAGTCTATGACGTAGCTGTAAAACCACATAATGGTTGATTTACAAATATCAACTACAGAAGTTTTAGACAAACTTGGCATGACAAGATTATTTAGAAGTAGACTGATGTAATACACTAATACTCAGAACACAATCTGTTCAGAAATTACTTGACATGTAAATTACTCCCAATTTAGAATACAAGGCATAAGCTAGACAGAAAATGCAATCTAGCATACATTGTGCATTCAACAGTTAACAATCAAAACAAAAAACAGGCAAATCATATGGAAAGTACAGCAATTAAGTAATTAACATAGCTTGGCTATGCATCTAAATTGATAGAAGCATGAGAATAATCAACTCTATTGAGGTTAGTATTTCAGTAAGCTCTATTTCTATGTACTAGAAAGTTTTACGAAAACTAAAAAAAAAAAATATGCTTCCAATAAAACCATCCTCTGGACCATACTCTGGAATTGATATTACCAATTCCAGTTGATGTAGTTATTACAGCCTCACAAGTATAATGATGGAAGATACACCCTCAAAACCCTCACCCTAGCTGGAAAAGAAAAAGAAAAAAAAAAGATACTATCCATCAATCTAAAGGACACCACAAAGCAAATGCTACATGTATAATATCAAAAATCAGTGATCAATGAATATTACCACTACACATACAGGACTATTCTGTATCCATATTAAAGAAGCTGTCTGGAGAAGAAAAACACATGGATCAAATCATATTTGATTAGAACAAGTGGGAGCCTAAAAGCTAATGGGATTTTGGATTTGGGTACTTTTATCATTTTGAAATTATGCAGCATCAAATGCACAAACAAGGAATTCATCACTATTACACTTACAAATCTATCCATACATGTTCTGGATGACAATATTATTGATATTTACCTATTAAAAAAATATACTTTTGACATTTGAAAAAACTAAAAACAAAGCTAAAGTATTTAAAAAAACTAGTTACATCCCTGAAAATGTAGATCCACGATAGGGTTTTCTATTTCAGCACATGAAAATCAATCTATCAAAAGTATTGAACTTTAGCTAATAAGAATCAACTAAAATAACAAAGTATTGAACTTTAGCAAATAGACTGACAAGTTTTCGATAATCTAACTTAAATTTTCAGGGAAGAGTTCAATTGTATTGTTCTATTCATAACAGGTCCAAAAGCCTTCTGATATTAGCAATTGTGCACAAAATCCACAATAATATTAAATCATGAAATCAAGCCCTAAGCTTACAACAAAGATTTACACAAAAGTAAAGGATCAAAGTAAATTAGAGAGTCGATCTTTAATAATCTCTCTCACCATTGGACCCAGATAGCTTGCCTTTCTTGATCTTTTCAAGCTGAATCTGCGTCTCCGTGAAAATCCGCATCCTCTCCATTTCCAAATCTTTGGCAAATTTCATTCTCTGTTTCTCCAAATCCAACATCTGCCTCAACTTCTCGCTTTCCACTCTCTCGTAAACCTCTCCAAATCTCTCTATAGCTCGAGCCAATCTCCTTATCCCCTCTCCTTCCTCATCTTCCTCACTCTCCCTCTCCCCTTCCCTCTCCTCCTCTTCCTCTTCTTCACTATCGGATTCAGCGGCTGCTGCAGCCGCAGCCGCAGCCACAGCGGAGTAATTCCTCCTGAAATAGCAATCATCCAACGGCCTCTTCTGAGGCAACGACGCCACCACTGCCGTAGGCGGAGCCCGAGTAGGGGTAGGAGTCCTCCTGTAGGAAATCAACGGCAGAGCCACAGGAGGAGACGGTGACAAAGACGGAGAAGCTTGTTTCTTGGCACTGAAATTAGATCCGATCAAAGCATCTAAGCTTTCAAAGAAAGGCCAAGATGATGTCAACGTTCCATTAGAAGACGTAACCCGAGCCTTCTCGATCTTATACTTCTTCTTAATCGTATCTATTCGATTCTTGCACTGAACATCTGTACGGTGCGTTTTCTTGGTGTGGCCATGTTTGGCGTTAACGGCATCGGCAACTTCCTGCCAGTCCTTCTGACGGAGATTTCCTCGATTAAGTTCCAAATAACGTTTGCCCCAAACTTCGACGAGAGTGGAGGTAGCCTCTTCGCTCCAGCAATCCTCACGGATAGGCAAGGGTCGGGAGTGAGAGGTGGAGGACGGCGTGACGGAGTCCGTTAGGTCGCCCATCCGAATGTAAATGTAATCTTGTTGTTGATGGTGGTGGTGGTGGTGTGGTTAGGTTATTCTCGGTTTTTGTGATTTTGATGTATGAGAGATAAGGTTAAAGAGCAAAGCGGGATCTGACCAAGGAAAAAAAACAACGAAACGGGGTCGGTGCGGCGAAGGTGACGCGCCGGACGCATGGGACGCAAGAGTAGGAGAAAATACAAGACAGGGGTTCTTGCCGGGACGTGGAAAAAGCGCGTGAAGTAAAAAAGAAAAGATGGGCTGTTGCTGGCTTGTTTGCGTCATCGGGAATTGGCTTGGGCCGCTTGGCTACCTCTAACGGTCTTAGCTGCCAATGCCAAATTGCGTCTCCGTTTGGTACACTCTACACACCAGTCATCACGTCCATTTCTTATTTATCATATTCATTTCATAACTTTGGTTAATTAGTAGGTCCCATTTATTTATTAATAAAAAAATACAAATTCTCACTTTCATTTTCTTTTAAATAATAATAGAAATGGAAAATCTGATGTATCATTTAGGGATGATAATAGGGCGGGGGCGGGGTGGGGGTGGGAGAATCATCCCCATTCCCACCTCCGCCTTAGCGAAAAAATCCTCATCTCTATCCCTGTTTTACATACGGGGATAATTTAGTCCCCATCTCATCTCCGTGGGGATTTCCGTTCCCCGCTTAAATTTTATATTACTAAATTTGTTTATATTTATAAAATTCATAAATAATAGTTAAAAATATAAAAAAATTTATTTAAAAAATATTAATAAATTCAAACACACAAAATATTAACCAAACATAATTAAAATATAAATATTTTAATAAATCAAAAATATTTAGTAATATTTTTTAATAAAAAATTAAAAATTCAGTATATATTAAATTATGAGTACTGAATAAATTTAATCTAATAAGTATTTTCAATAAATTTCAACAGTCTCATAAAAATTATTTATTGAACAAATTATTCCTTATATATATATATATATATATATATATATATATATATATATATATATATATATATATATGTGTGTGTGTGTGTGTGTGTGTGTGTTATTAATTAATATAATAATTAACCAAGTATAATAACGGGTCTCTACGGGGATGTAGATGGGGATCCCCACGGGGTGGAGATTACACTCCTCGTCCCCGCTAACGGGAAAAAAATATTCTCCATCCCTATCTCCATGGGGAGATAAATCGAGAAATCTCCATCCCGTTCGGGGCAAATCTCCACGGAAAATGAAAATTTTCCACCCCATTGTCATCCCTAATATCATTTAGGATTGTGAAGAAAAAAGAAGGAAGAATCATGTTTAGATTTAATATTACGGAAAAAATAAACTTATTTTTATTTTTAAATAGATTAAAAAAATTAATTAATTTAGTTAAAATAATAATTTTTATTTTATATTTTTCATAAATACTCTTTATTTATATTATTAAATAATTATTATTTAATATTAATTTTATAAATTAATAAAATATTATTACCAATAAAATTTTATTTAATATTAAATCTTATCACTTATAAAATTTTAGCCAAAAGAAAAATAATAATCTAATAAATTAGATATTTTATCAAAATTAATATGTATCGTTTTTTAATTTATTTATATTCCTAACATATATATTTTATTTAGTCTAATAAAATTAATTATTTATTTATTGATAAAAATATGATATGTTGAAATATTAAATAGAAATATATTAATAAATTAACATATCAACTAGCTCTTAAAAAATAAAATGAATTATAATTTTAGATGAACGAAAAAAAAAGTGAATTTATTTTTTCCGAACGCAGAAAATAATTTATAAAATTATAAGATTTTAAATTTGAATTTTTTAACTGAAATTAAATTTATTAAAATTTAATAAATTATTATTTTAATTTTAAAGATTTGATATAATTAACAAAATAATTTTTACTTTTTCTTAAATTAATTAATTAATTCTTTAATTTTAATTTCTTTAAATGAATTAACCTTTTCATTTACTTTTTTTTTCAAATTTACTTTAAAAAAAATAACAGTTGATAATACCTTAAAAACCCCTATCAAAAAAAACCTCTACCTTTAACAACCATCTACCATCAATGAATACTTATATTTAATACCCACATGGTACAACTATTTACCCATCATCATCACCGTCACCACATCACCTTCATCATCACCATATCACCTTCATCATCATCATATACCAATTTATTTCTTTGTTATGATCCTTTTTTGGTTATTGCAAGAACCATTACGACAATTGAAAAATCAAAATTGGATGCACTTGAGGAAATATGGTACCTATTCTTATATACCACGCCATGCTCGGCAGTCTAATTCAATTCCATATCATGAGCACCATTCCTAAAACCATCAAAATGTAACCCAGAAAAATCAGTTATTTAATTTTTCTTTAACATTTTTTCCCTTTTTCAAAAGTAATAAAATTTTCAGAAAAAATATTGTTCAGAATAACTAAAAGGCCTTATCAGAGAGAAAAAAAAAAAATCGAAGATATCAGAAGCGCTTTAATCCTTGACGTAAGCCCCAGATATTGAGAAAAGAGATACCAACCACATATGGGCATCAATTGCATTATATTGCTAGAATCAAGACTGACACCACGAGGATTGAGGCTCGACCGCGACACAATGGTGCAACGATCGGCATCGAGTTTTGTTGAGGTTTTCTTTAGCTTCTTTGATTCTTAGTGCTTTTTATTCTTTTTTCTTTCTCGAATTTTCATGGCTAAAACAAAAATTGAGAAAAAAAATAAGGATGTTTTAGTTTTTTATAGATTTTAATGATAAAAATAAATAAATTAAATTAATTTATTAAGAGAATTAAAATTACAAATTAATAAAAAAATAAAGATTAGTTCATGAATTATGTCAAATCTCTAAAATAAAATAATAATTTGCCCAAGACATTTAAAAAATAAAAATCCTAGTGGATGTGTAATGACTAACTCAATTAAGAATGGAAGTCAAACCGACCAAATTGATTAAATTAAATCAAATCGATTAAATAAAATTAAAATTGATGATTTTACAATTTATTTGGTTTGATTTAATTTGAAAAATATAATAAATTGAAAATTTAGTTTAGTTTATGGTTTGAGTATTCATTCTTTGATTTTAAACCGAACCAAATCGAAATTATATATATATATATTTGATTTGATTTTATATATAATTATATTTTTTTTAACCTAATATTGATTTAAAATTTTAAAAAATATCATCCATAAAAATTAACTAAAAATAAATAAAAAACTAATTCTTGAGAAAAAATATAAATTTTAGATGTATTAATTAATGAAATAGATAAGTTTTAGATTATATAATATTAAATTATTTTTGAAATTTTTTTATCGTTATTTTATTGATATTTTTTCCTAAATTTATAATAAAATAATAATGATTTATAAAAAAAAAATTAATTTGAAACTGACAAATTAAAAGTATTCAAATTAAACCAAACCAAAATTAAACTGATAATTTGACTATAATTATGATTTGATTTGATTTGAAAATTTTTTAAATTGAAAATATTAATTTGGTTTAAAAATAATTATTTAAATCGACTAAATTGAGTCGATGTCACCCCTTATTTAACTAAAAAATAATAATAATTGTTAATTATTAGGTATTTGAATAATTGTAATTTTTAAAAAGGTGAATTTCATTAATTATTTTTCTGATAATTGATATTATATATATATTTTCTATATTATTCCTATAAAAAATTATAATTAATGAAATTATTTAAAATAATTACTATATTCACATTTTAAAAAATATTATAAATATATATTAAAATTAAATATAATTTTTAATCCATACTTTTTATTTTCATAAAACATTCAAATTGAAAATAATATATATTTATATATGTTAAAATAATTATAATTGTATGATCATTTTATATATCAACATAAAAATAATTGTTATATTTTTATTAAATAACTAATATTTATTATTTAGCAAATAATAATCACACCAATTAATAATTTTTGTAAATAATTAAACCAAACATGCTACGAATCATTATTTGTTTAGCACTTTCTTACTAATTTGGTACATCTAATATATTAAATTTGATCAAACTTTAAGCCTATTCATCAATTAAAAGTCAAGCCAAATCTAATTAACTTTGTTCATAATTTAGATTTTTTAAATTTCTTGGATGTTGAAAATCCAAGTAAAATTTTAAAATTATTGAATGAGTTTAGCAATCCCGATCAATAATTAACCTTATTCATTTGAATTCCTTTCAACAATTTACATTATTGTCATTTCTAATATAATCAGGAACATATCTACAGTTAAGATTTTGAAATAATATATATATAAAAAACATTAAATATGTAATTAAATAATATATATAAAGAAAATAAAGATCTTGCAGTGATAAAACGAAGAATTTATCCAAAATATTGAAAATTAGAAAAAAAAAGAGAGGAGATAAATGCTTAAAAATGGACAACAAAAATAGTAATAGAGAATTATTAATCATAGAAAACAAATTAGATCATGTTAATCTCACTTTATACTTATTAAATGATTTAATTATATTAGATTTAATGATAATAATATATGCAACTCAATACAACTTAAATTCAGTTAAAAAAAAAACTTTAATTATAATAATAAATTTATTTAGTTTTACAAGAGTTAATTTAGATAATATAAACTATATCCCTATATTTTTTTTTATAAGTCATTATATATATAATTTATTTTTTACTAGACGACTAAAAATGCTTTTCATAATTGAATTATTTATTATAAATTTGAAAATTATTGGCTCTAATTCAAGAATTAACTTGGCTTGTAAGATAATTTGATTTTTTTTAAAGAATGGTTAAATATATTTTAAAAAATTCAAATATGTTTTATTTTCTTTTTATTTATAATAAAATTATTATAATGACCATAAAGTATTTCATTTCTTAAAAACTGTTAATATTAAATATCAAAAAATGTTCGCTCTATATAAAGAGAGTATATTTAACATTTAATATTCATAAATTAAAAAAAAAATTATGGCCATTATATTGATTTTATTACACATAAAAAGTAAAAATATATTTAAAATTTTTAAAATGTATTTAGCAAATCCCTTTTTTGATTGAACATGATTTAATTATTAACGTTAGCATTCATTATCGAAATTTGAAGATGAAAATCCTCTAGTGTTTTATAAATATGGCCTATTATGTTTATATAATTTTAATCGTAATTTTTGAATTAACAGTTAAGTTTCTATAATATAATAAATAACTATTCATGTCATAAATTTTTTAAAGAAGGTCAAAACTACCCCTAACTCCAGGATTTACCAATATATATATATATTAAGCTTAGCTTGTGTTTTAAGGAATATAAAATGAATTTAGAGTATATATACAAGCAAATAGGCTGGCAAAAAATTGAAAATAAAGGTCTGACAAATGACAATCTAATTTTATTTGCTCATACAGATCAGAATTGAATTGTTACAAATTTTTGTTTGACCTTTTTTTTTTGTCTTGAAATAAATAAACCACTAGTAAATTAGGGAAAATAAGTGTGTGGGTTTTGGTAGTTTCATGGGGGCACAAACGGAATTAAACAGGCGATTGCGTCGAAGTTGGGGGATGACGTTATGAGCAGAAAGTGTATGCCGGCTGTGACAGAGATGAGTGAGCCGCAGGTTTTATGGCGGCTCAACTGACGGCTGGTTTTATGTGCTTGCGGTTTTGCATTCGCTTGTGGCTCTCAAACTGGTAAATGGCAATTCAAGTGTGGGCGCGGGTCGATTACAACGGAACGGAGAAAAGACAAGGTTCCGATTTACTGTTAGACCTTCTTAGTCTTCGTCCTCGGGTTGCCTTCATTGGGCCTCTTTATGGTTGAGCTAGTCTTTTGTATCAATTTTACATTACATCAATTCGTTACATGGGCCTCCAATTTTTCAAGGCAGTTCTCCATTGTCTCGCTGTTCCCTTATTATTATATTAGGAATTTATAAACCGTGTTGAATAATAGTATTGCCTAATCTATCTATATTATATAATAAAAATTAATTAGAAATTTTTCACCTAAAAAATTTAATTTATATAAAATCAAATAATTAAAATTTATATAGAGTAATTTATTATATAATATTTTTTTATTAATTTTTTAACTGTCTTATATATAATAAATTTAACTTATTTATTTTTTATTAAAACTAAAAGATCTCAAGTATAAATATAGTAGAAAGTATCAAAACTTAATATAATGTCTAGATGAACATCCAATAGCTTAGACTTTCAGGTTAGATTTGAAATTTCTCAATTATATTAGCCCCAGTTTTATATATTAATTTTTCATATTTTTTCATCACGTTGATAATTGAGTGTCAATAAAGTCTGAATCTTCTCGGTTGTCAATATGTTTATGCCACGTACTAATTAAGAGTTTAACACATATAAAAAAATTTAAATTTTTGGATTGAATTCAAGATTTTCCTCATAGTATTAGAATGTGTTCTACACCTCAAATTTTTATACTTTTTTATATTTCATCTTGCTTGTCATTAGGACATGACACATATACAAAATTAATTTTATTTGACTCTCAATTTATTTGTACTACATACTAATTAATAGCCCAATACATATTTAAAGAGAGTGTTAGAATTAACAAGATCTCACATAATAAAATGACAAATGATCTCAAAATTTAATATAATATCTAGTTTCATCATTCAATAGTTTAAATTTTTGGATTAGATTTAAAATTTTTTATATTTTGTATATTAATATTTATTAAAAATAATGTTTAAATCTAATAAAAATTAATAATAACAATTCACTTATATATAAATATTTTTTAGAGAAGTCAAACTAAGTAAAAAATATAGCTAATATTTATACAAAGCGTGAGTGCACAATTAATAATAGTAATTCTTTTTGTTTTTATTTCTCAATCGTTCCCTCTAACCTAACCATACCTTGGTATTGTCCTTTATTAAATCGAGAAATTTGAAGCCAAGATAATATTATATTTGTATAAAACAATCAAAATAATTATTATACCTATTGCACTTACAGACATACTATGATAAAGTTATATTCTGAATAAAGGTACGTAATCATCAAAAGGTCTATTTTTTTGTTTCTTTCTCTTTTTTGAGGTGAAAGCAATTAACAAAATTGTAATTTGTGCAAGTAAGATTGTTTCATGCTCTGAACTGGAATCTGGAAATAGCACATACCATATTATTCCCAATTGTACAAATGTAAATATGCAAGTTGCTTTGAAAATAATAAATAAATAACCAATTTGTGTTAGTTAAGTCAATCTCTTTCTTAAAAAAAAGGAAAAAAAAACTAAGCAAATCCCTATGATTAATTTAGTCATATAGATGTTTTTCAGTATATTTATGCTCTCCAACTCATGCTACGTACAGATGAAGCCATGGAGCAACATTATGGGAAGACGACATGGAAATATGGAAGTGGAGAAACCTAGCTAATTATATGTAGACGGATGCACATTGTGACAATGGGGTAATTGTTTCCATTGTCTTTTTAAATATTATATGTAATTATAAGGATATTTTGCAATAGGATCGTGCCGGATAAAGCTAATAATTTAAAATTTTTTCAATCGAATCAAATTTTTAGAAATTTTAAATTTGAATCTTTGGAATCAAATCAAATGAGAAAAATATTAGTACTGAATTGTCTCAAACATTTGGTACGGTATGGTTTGAAAATTCGGATATTCGGAGATTCGGTTCCATTTCAGATATATTTCTATTTGGTTCAGTTCGATTTAAATATTTAGATATTTTAATTTAGTTCGATTTAGATATTTGAGGATTCGGTTCGAATATTCGAGAATTTGAATATATATATATATATATATATATATATAAATTATTTAATCGGTTTAAAATTTGGATATAACTTAATTCGGTTCGGTTATCAATATGAAGATAAAAGTATTTTTGATCTCGTTTTATTATATTAATTCAATTATATTTTAGTCTCAAAATTTTTTTGTACCTATTATTTTTCAGTTCAAAAACTTGAATCGATTCGGAATCTCCGCATCCCGTGCTCAACCTTAATTGTAAACTTGTCTTAATAGGAACTTTTACCTTTATCCCCTTAAGAATATAAATATGTTTCCACTTAAAATTGGAATAAAATTTTTTAATTGTGCTTTACTTATAATTTAAATAAAATATAGATTACAAGCCTATCCCTTAAAATTAAAATAAAACTTTTTAATTATGATATATACTTGTAATTTAAATAAAATATTAAATTGATAATTATTGTTTTACATTTCCTTCTCTTTTTTTTTTTGCCATTTTATAAAAACACCAAAATAAAACACAATTATATATATATATATATATATATATATATATAAAAGACAAAAAGGATATCTCAAACAAATTAAGTGAATTCAACTTTTTTTTTTACATCGATTTCAACATATGAAAAATTATTTTAAAACTATATTATAACATTCAGTTTTTATTTTTATTTATATATAAATATAATTTTATTTATTTATATTTATGTTATGCGTCTTATATTATCTACGCTGATAAATTTTTTTTGATCCGCCTACTGATTTGGGCACAGTAATTTTCAATTGTGAAGGCCATGTAAAAAAAAAAAAAAAAAAACCTTCAAGAAGAGGAAACGTGATTCATCAACTTAAATAATTTAATAATAGCAGTATAATATATATATATAAAAAAAATAGAGGAAATTATACCCAATATGGTGTTTTGAATTTTATTTATAAAATTATTATCATTTTTTTTTCACTTTTATATATATTTTTTTTCATTTTTACAACTTTTTTTTTTCAATTTTACTATATTCTTTTTCTCTTCTAATTCTCGTTCGTTTTCGTTATTCTTCAAGCTTTTCTCACTAGCATTATCATTATTAATATCAAATCTTTTCTAATCCCTTACAAAATCTTACCATCATCTGACGAAAAATCATGCAAGACTTGATTTCACTTTGATTTCAAGTCTTCTTCTTATTTCTAAGTAGAAACTCGATTTTGTCGACAGTGTATTGGTGATTCGTTCAGTTGCTTAGATTTTTTAGTTTTTGGGTTTTTTGGCCGGTTATGGGTTTCATCTTTTTTTCAATTCATCGTTTACCTGTTCACTGAGTTTTGTTTGCTGAAATTGGTTTCAAAATTTTATTTTTGTGGATTCAGTGGCTAGTCTAATTTTCGCCTAAAGAGTTTAGTTCCATTGCAGTATTATTTTTAGATTTTTATTTGCTGTTTAGTTTGGATCTAGTTCCAATATCTTTATTCTAGAGATTTTATTTGAATTGCTTATTGTTTGGCTTGTTCAAACTCAGTTTAGCTCTGTTTGGTGTTTTTGGTGGATCACTAAATTCTCACTTATTATTTTTAACGAATAGTGATTTCGGTGTTTCAATTCCACCACTAAGTTTATTTATTGATTTGTTTCTCGGGTTGCATCAATTCCACCACTAAGTTTATTTATTGATTTGTTTCTCGGGTTCGGTTCTTCATCTATGAATTGCGTCGGTATACTCTTAATGTTCTTTTTATTTCATTTTTTCTGATTATTTTTATTTAAGTTCATAAGGAATCAAATAAAAGTAACGATGGTGCATATAAATTTAATCTCCTTATTTGCTCTAGTAAGAATTGCATATATAATTAAACACAATCGATATCATATATATATTAAATATATGTTAGCATATATGTCAGATATATGTTGGATATATTTTAAATATATGTGGTATATGTTGAGTGTATTTCGGATATATGTTGTTATCTGTAGCAAAAATGTAAATATTTTATGCCAAAGTACATAAATTTGTAAAAATTTTGTTTTAATCGTAATTTTTAAATAAAATTTGTTTTTTTGTAAAATTTCTAAAAAATATAAAAAAAAATTATATAACAAAATAAAACCTCCATTATCGATCATTAAACTATAGAGGTATTATTTAGAATATATGTACAAGTAGGTTATTATATATTAATGGAGACATGACTGCAAATGCAAAGATGTAGAACTAGCTAATTTACTATAGTGAGTTTCTTTAATATCATGAATCTTCAACCGAACAAATATTGGAGACCTACTGTAGACTAATTAATGCAAGACATCCAAAGCTTTGCAAGGATTAATCCATAAAGACAAAAGTTTTGGGTTTGGTTAAGTTGTAATTTTGTAAACGTTTTAAAATAAATATTTAAAAAGTTTTATTTTTTGAGAAAAAATAAAAAATAAAAAAATTAATATATATATATATATATATATATATCATTATTTTTAATATAAAATATTAAATTAATATTGTGAAATTTAACAGTATTTGTTGAAGAACATATCATATAATATAGATCATATAAATATATATAAACATAATAAAGTTAATTATTTGGACTGGTAAGAGGTAATTAATATTATATAGTTACATCTCATCTAATTAATAATAACATGGAAATTCATATGGTGGCAGAAGGCTTATGCCATATATTCACCATACATATTATATATATATAGAAAAGGAAGATGGATATTGCTGTCTAGTAGGTAATTAAGAGGGAGATGGAACATTTGCCTTTTCTATAACCTTCTTTCCATTCGACTGACCTATTCTGTGGCCCCTGCAAAGCATCACAATATCCTCTGTATATGTAATGATAAGCTATAGAATGGAAAATTTATTCAAAAAATAAAAAGAAAATTACAAGTAAAAATACCCTCAATATTTAATGGCCAATCACTGATCAATCTTAAGCCTAAAATATTACCTCACGCATGCCTAGCCACAGTAGAGAAAAACCATGATAATAGAAGAAGGCCAAAACGAAAGAAAGAAATTGTATACATGTATGTGTGTGTTTCTGTGTGTATTTGGAAATATCAGCATTATCTAAAACGTGGGACAAAATGTTCAATATTTTCAATATTAGTACATTTTTTAATAACAATATCAAACCAACCCTTAATTTTATTTTATAGTACTACTCAAATTAGTTGTACAAGGCTAATTTTAAGGATTAAGATTACATGAATATGATTAATTATGTTTATATAACAGTCTAAAAGAATCTTAAATTCTTTATCATGTTCTTAAGATTTTATTGTCTTTTAAGACATCTTTAATTTTTTTTTTTTTATGAAAATCTTATCATATATATGTAGAAAACAATATTCTTTCCATTCCTTCTCTATTTTTTTGTTGTTCCTTTTTTTTTTGTTGTGTGTTTCATGCTCAATTATAAGTATATAATAAAATTCTGATGCAAAGCAACCCTAAGAAAATTTACTTAAGACCGTAAATATGTGAGCTAAGCACAAAATAACGTGAAGAAACAGAAATCAAATTAAAAGGATACTTAGAATTAATTATTTTAAACCTCTAAACAAAAGTCATACACCCAAGCTTCGTTTTTCTTTTCAAGAAACTAAATTGAATATTAGTATATAGAGAGAGAGGCGGGGAAGTTAATGAAACTTCAACCCCCAAGATGCCTAGCTAGCTAAGTTTGCCTTGTTGTTGAAGGCCAATAATATTGTATTATATATAGGCATGTTAGCTTATCAACAAACACAATGGTTAGCTAGCTCTGAGATCAATAATGTTTGTTATAACTTATAGTTTTCATTTTTCAACTTCAAAGTGATTAGTAGATTATGGTTTAAACCATGATTTGTAAATACTCAAGTTAAGATTAATTATAGTGTAAGGATTTTTAATTAACATTTACAAGTAAGCTTCAGAACATCCTATTCTCCCTCCAATGCTGCACACACATGAGTAGCTCAAGAAATCATGTATTTGCATATCCATATATTTGTCATTTCAGTTTCTTAGAAGGGCTTGATTTATTGATTTCATGCTCGAGTTTAGAAAAGTTTTTATCTAAAATTAGATGTATAACTTTACCACATACACACTAACTAGATTTTTTTTTTCTTTTTGAGAATTGAGAATTTTTTTGTTATTATCGGTGAGAATCTCAATTCTAAGTGATCTCACCTTGTCACTAGATTAATATAAATTATTAAGATAATAAGTAATCTCATTTTATTACTAAACTAATAAGGTATCAAACTCTAGTTCACTAAATTAAAATTTTTTATATGAATAAATAGATTTGTGGTTTATTTATTATTGGAGTTTGTTCACAAGAATCCTTAATATACTAATTGAGAAGTAATAATGCTGATAAAACTAAATAAATTTTCATCTACAACATGAGTTGTATGATAGAAAAAGTAAGGAATTTCAGATATTAGTATTTAATTACGTTAACTATCATTCAAAAATTAAATGTTATGTCAAAATTTTTATTTTTCTCTCATCTAACTTATGCATAGATAAATTTATGTAATCTTATTTGTATTAGTTAACAAAACCCGTGTATGTTTATGATAAAAATTACTGCTTTTATCTATATTATTGAAGTCGTTGTGATCAGAGTATATGTATCCAAATGTGAAGAACAAACTTAGAGGTTTTATATTTTCTTATGATGCCCTCCATTCTCCAATCATATGCCCACCTTTAACTTATGTTGAAATAAATAAATTAATTAACAGGATAAACAAGCACCATTTGTAATGATCAGGTCCGAAATTGGACCCAAATAATTTATTATTTTATGGCTCAATTTTAACTTAAAAGAATTAACTTGTGTTATATAAATAATAACTAGCTGGACCTTATAAACCACTTTTTAATTTTATACACTTTCAACGTGGTTTCCTCAGCTGCTTATTGACGTGCTAATATAATCTAACACCTCAAACTAGTAGGTCAATTGACTAGGCTATTATATTCCTTCTTTGGGATGTGAAACTCTCATTGCAGCTAAGTTAGTTCATATTTTATAACTAGACTCAAATCAGTTTAGTCATGCTTGGCCTAGGGGCCACTAAACCTAAAATGGTTAATTCATATTATATAAATAGTAATTAATTGAATCTTATAAACTGCTTTCTAAAATAATACACTTTCGATGTGATTTTATCAATTTCTTATTAACTTGCTAACTTAACCTATCACTTCAAGCTATCAGGTTACCTGATTAGGTTGTTACACCATTGTACCAGGGATTCAAACTATAATAAACCACTTATAACTTCTTGAAACTTAAGCAATAAGAATATCATCACTAGGTATTCCAACAGTAAATTGCTTATAAATATAGCTAAAAGTGTATGTAAAGCGCTGTATTTACTTTTTTTCATATGAGAAATTTTCTATTGAGTGTATAAGATGAGATTGTCAATTCGATGTTAGTTAAAAAAAAAAAATCTTTTTATGGGTAGTTAAATAAGAATTTTCCTAATATTATACGAAAGACATACATCCTAATCCTAGTATTTAAATATAACGTTTTATTGACATATCTTGTATAGATAATCATAATTTGCTGCAAAGGTCAGTTGTGTTGGGTATATTAAATAACTTTAATATATGTTCTAATATAAGTCCTAATAGATAATGAATTTTTGTAATGGGCCTAATAGGTAAAAACCCATTAGTTGGTTTAACCCTAGTGTAACCCTATACATATGTTAGTTAGTGTAACCCTATATATATGCTAGCTAGGGGCACCATACTAGGTATTGCAAATTAGATAATTAGGGTGTAATGCTTCAAGCAATCGCATATTGCTTGACCTAAAACCTTAACAATCTTGAAGCATTAGGTTTTCTAATTTTTGATTTCGAGGTTTCTTGTTCTTGATTCAAATTATTGATTAAATAAATAATAATAAAAAATTCTCCTGCCCTGTCCACTGTTTGAGATCATCTTCATCGGTAAGTCTCAATCATCAATTTGTCCAAAGTAGTCACCGCAATCGGAGAGACGAGCACCTCTTGGTCTGTTCCAGCTCCAGTCGGACTCGAGCTCCGATGTCCAACACCGTCAAAGCAAGCATGTCTAGCACCGTCAAAGCTCCAGCTTGCTGCCTGGACACGATCTGCAGTCCAACGCCAGCGAGTCTCTAACCAAACAAGGGAACACAACACCATCGAAGCTCCCAAGTTCGGTGCCTATCCAAAAGACTCTAGGTCTTTCATCGTCAATCGGAGCAAATCGAAGCAGATCCAGAACCTCCACGCTTCTGAGTCTCTAGCCCAGTCTCTGTTCACAAAGGCAAAGGAGAAACTATTTTGGGACTGAGAAAAGAAGATTTGAAACTGGTTCGGTTTGATTCGACGATTCGCTTCAAATTACCAGTTTTATTCAAATTACTGGTTGGATTCAATTGGTTCGATTCAGGTGTAATTATTCCAACTTTTCTTCTATATAATTTTTGCTATTTAATTGTCTATTTAAATATATAGAAGAATGGATAAACGTGTTCCGATTGATATGGTCAAACTGAAAACCTTTAGTGGATACGAATTTAATTCTTGGAAGCGAAAAACTTAATTTGAACTGAAATATGAAAATATATTCTACACTGTTTTGAGTACCTTTGCTGATACTATGGAGGACGTTAATGAATCTCAATGGAACAAGGACGATGACTTCTGCAAGAACTATCTATTGACTTGTCTATCTGATTGGCTGACAAAATTTTTTAGCAAATATAACACTGCTAAAAAAATTTGGGATAATTTAGATGCTCAATTTAAAAAAGAGGAGGAATTGTCTAAAACACACCTAGTTGACAAATTCATGGATTTTAAATTTAATAAAAATATGAAAATCACTTCTTAAGTAACTGACCTAGAAAATTTGAGATTTAAATTAAATAATGAAAAGATCATCATCTGTAAGACTTTCTTAGTTGAGGCAATAATTTTCAAACTACCTTCTACATAACACACTTTTAAAACTGAAATGTATAGTGGGACTGGATGATCTCAAATGATTAATCAGAATCGAAGATGAGAATAGAGTTAGAAATAACTTGGAAATAATCAGACAACAGTAGTCAGCTACTAACACAATCACACATTCCAATAAATTTTTTAAGAGACCAAGTCGATCAAAAATGAACCCCCAAGTTGGAGGCCAAAAAGACCATTTCTAAGAAGAAGAGGGACAAGTACTATAACTGTGGGAAATGGGGTCATTTCATTACAGAATGTAGGGCTCCTCTAAAAACTAAATCTAGCACACCAAATAAATAAACAAATATGATAGTACAAAATAATGAGAATACTGATAATACTGAGCCTCATAATTTTATTGTTATGATCGAAAAATTTGGAAAGGTCAGTACTTCTCCAGAATGATAGTTAGATACAAGAGCCACATGATATATTTGTAAGAACAAAATGCAACTTGATGATTCTACTGAAGTCAACGAGACTATCGTTGTGGCTAGTGGAGACAAAGAAGTAGTGACTCACACTGGTACAACAAACATAGGGCTCTTTTCAGATAAAATTCTAACTCTCAAAAATGTTAAAGTAGTTCCATCTATCTTAAAGAATTTAATTTCTATCAGTCTTTTAGATATTGCTGGCATGAACATTTTAATTTCTAATGGTAGAGTAACTTTATCTGTTAATTTTTGTAATTTTAGATGTGCTTATTTGATAGGTGGTATGTGTAGACTGAGTTTAGCAAATGAAATAGTTAGTCATGTTAGTTCAATTTTAATTTCTAATGGTAGAGTAACTTTATCTGTTAATTCTTGTTATTTTAGATGTGCTTATTTGATAGGTGGTATGTGTAGACTGAGTTTAGCAAATGAAATAGTTAGCCATGTTAGTTCAGATTTAATTGATCCAAAAATATTACATAATCGATTAGGACATGTGAACTATAAGAAAATGCCTAAACTAGCTAAAACTCATAATATACCATTAGATGCTTCGATTAAATTTAACAGATGTGAAGTGTGTGCTCAAACTAAAATTACTATAAAACCTTTTCAGTCGGTCTCTAGGAGTACATAACTTCTTGAACTAATACATTCTGACTTATGTGATTTTAAAAACTTCACAACTAGAAGAGATCATAAGTATTTGGTAATATTTATAGACAATTTTTTTAGATTTTGTCATATTTATCTGTTAAAATCTAAAGATGAAGTATTTGATAAATTTAAAATTTTCAAAAATCGTGTTGAAAATCAATTAAACTAGAAAATTAAAAGACTTAGGAGTGATAGAGGAGGAGAATACAAATTGACAGAGTTCAAGAAATTTTGTAACTCTCATGGCATAATACTTGAAACTACTGCTCCTTACTCACCTCAATCTAATGGTACAACTGAACGTAAGAACAAGACGTTAACTGAAATGTTAAACTCTATGTTATTGACAGCTGACATGCCTTCTTGTTATTAGGAAGAAGCAACTTTGACTGCATGTTACATCCTAAATAAAGTGCCATATTCTAAGACAAATTCAATACCTTATGAATTATGGCACAAACATCCTTATAGATATGATACTCTAAAGACTTGGGGCTGTATCACTTATGTTAGGATACTAGACCTGAGGAGACCAAAGGTAGGACCTAGGACCAATATATGTATATACCTAGGTAGTGCAGAGGATAGTGCAGCTGATCGGTTTTTGAATCTATCTACCAATATGGTTATAGAATCTAGAAATGCAGTATTCTTTGAGGATAAATTTCTAAAAGATCAAGGATTGACTTTACCTGGCACTGTAGAAATTAATTCAGAACCTTTAATAGAAATTGCACCTAATTCCTTTGACACTCCTCAAATTATTGAATCACTATCTTTAAGAGTATCTACAAGAGAGAGAGTTCCCAAAAATTTTGAAGAAGATTTTGTCACTTACCATTTAGAGGATGATCCATCTACTTATAAATAAGCGGTGAGATCTAAGGACTCCTTGTTATGGCAGAAGCCATTGATGATGAAATGAGTTCTCTATTACAAAATCAAACTTGGCAACTAGTCGATTTGCTAAAAGAGGCTAAGACTATAGGTTGTTAGTGGATTTTGAAGAAAAAAATAAATCTTAATGGATCAATAGCACGGTACAAAACACGTTTAGTAGCTAAGGGATATACTCAAGTCTATGGAATAGATTATTTTGATGTATACTCGCAAGTCTGTCATTTGACTTCGATTAAAATTCTTCTTGCATCGGCATCTATTGAACACTATGTTGTGCATCAAATGAATGTAAAGACAGCTTTCCTGAATGGAAATCTAACAGAGAAAATCTACATGAATTAACCTGAAGGGTTTGTCATAAAGATTTAGAGAATAAAGTTTATAAATTAAATAAATCTTTGTATGATCTAAAACAAACACCTAAATTATGGCATCAAAAATTCGACAAAGTTGTAACAAGCTTAGGATTTAAATCTAGTTATTCTGATAAATGCCTTTACTTTTGTTCTGTGTCAAATAAGGTTGCGATTATTTGCTTGTTTGTGGATGACATGTTGATACTTGGTATAGATCTTTCTACTGCAAATGAAGTAAAAGGCGAATTAACTAAAACCTTTAACATGTCAGATCTTGGTGTAGTAGACGTCATTCTTGAAATGAAAGTAAGTTTTCAAGGGCAAGGTATCACCCTTACCCAAGCTCATTATATTAATAAACTACTTTTTAAATGGGGATACAGTGAGTGCAAAGTGGCTGAGACACTATATGATCCTACTAAAAGACTGAGCCATAATGAAGGAGCTAGTGTGAATCAGTTGGATTACTCCAAACTAATTGATAGTCTCATATATGCAATGACTTGCACAAGACTAAACATAGCCTTTACAGTTGGCATGCTGAGTCGTTTCACTAGCAATCCTAGTCAAAAGCATTGGAATGCCTTAACGAGGCTAATAAGATATCTTAAGGGTACTCTAAATTATGATCTATGCTTTAATGGTCATCCTCCTATCTTGGAAGGTTTTTTGATGCATCATGGTGCTCAGAATTTGGAGACAATAAATCTACTAGTGGTTATATTTTTACACTGGGTGGAGTACCTGTGGCATGGAAATCCAAAAGACAGACTTATATTGCTTTGTCGTCTATGAAATCAGAACTATAAGCTCTAACTTCGGCAGGAGGAGAAGCAGAATGGATAAGAGATCTAATCATGGATATTCCATTGACTGGTTTAAAGATTAATTCTTTAAGTTTGTTCTGTGATAATCAAGCTACAGTTTCAGTAGTGAAAAACTCACTTTTTAATGGTAAGAGGAGGCATATTAGGCTGAGACATACAATGTTGAATTATCTTATAGAACAAGGTATTGTAACTTTAGTTGATGTGCGATCAAAGGATAATATTGCAGATGCGCTCACAAAAGATTTGAACAAAAATCGAATATTCAAAATTGTGGGAGAATGGGGTTAAAAGCTATATGAGACAGGTATTAACCTACATCTGTGTTATTTTGAATTTCCGAGTCTCCCTTTGGTGATTAAGATAAGTACTTGATAATGTTTTGATACTTACAGTTGTTAATATATCATTCCACATTTGATGATATATCATTTTGGGCGAATTTTCTCATTCCACATTTGATGAGATAATTTATTTCTATTTAGATGTTCTGTCCTGAGCGGTTGTATCATTCCATACTTGATGATACAACTTAACTAGATTTGAACTTGACAGCTGTAACATTTCACATAAAAACATGAAATGGTTCTTTTAAAAAATGAAACTGTTTAGGTCTTATTCTTATAAAGAAACTTGACATTGATGCTTATTGGTTTTGACATTGATACATACTATTATTGACATTAATGTATTGTTGGTATTGATACTTAATTGACATTAATATATCATTATTTTCAGTTATTGTGATATTGTGCTAAGTTCTTTTGGATGAACTAGATACTTTAAAGTGTTATACAAATGATTGGATTCATATGAAATTCATATTTGATAACTTACAAGAAATGACGAAAATGAAGGAGTATAACTGAACTAGACTTCTGATGAGGATGATTTACTTGATAAATAATTTCTCTATAGCTCTGGATTTTGGGGGACTATTATATTTTCTTTCAATTGAATAAATAGTTCACTTGCAAGTGAAAATGTCCATTTTGATTGAGTTTAGTTAAATTCTAAAACTCTATATTGGTATATTTATTATTCAAATATATTTAATTTATTTGCTTCAGTTTAGTTTGTTTCTAAAATTGATAGTGTGCTTAAAGAATTCATATTTTGAGTAATGAATCTTTTTGTGATATGATGATTCAATATTTTGTTTTGAACATCATATTATCTATCTATTAAAAAGTGTTATATGTAGAACACAGAAGGAGATTGTTGGGTATATTAAATATCTCTAATATATATTCTAATATAAGCCCTAATAGATAATGAACTTTTATAGTGGGCCTAATGGGCAAAAGCTCATTAACTGGTTTAACTCTAGTGTAACGTTATATATATGCTAGCTAGGGGCAACATGTTAGGTATTCCAAATTAGATACCTAGAATGTAGTGCTTCAAACAATCGCATATTGCTTGACCTAAAATCTTAACAAAATGTTCAAAATTAGTTAGTTTTTTTTTATTATTAATCACTGATATGTATAAGTTATATATATAAGTTTTATCAAAATTATTTAGAATTTTAGGTGTTTCTTTTATGTTTTTTTAGTATTTATTTATTAATTTTGGACTTATTTTATATTTTATCTCTTTAGGAATATTCTGAAAGAATGAGTTGGAAATTGTTGTTTAATAAAGACATGGACAATGTGGAAGACTAACTACTGTTATAAATAGCTGATCGATTTAGGATAGAAAACACGCAAAAATTAAAGAAAACAGAGACGACTATTTCAGAAAACAGAGAATACTAGGAGATAATGATCAAGAGAGAAGAAACACTATAAAATAAAAAAGAATTACTCTCCAAAGTCTTCAATCATGAGTTATTCCTTAATTTCCTTAATTTTTGTTAAACTAGTCATGAACTAAATTTTTTAGCTAAGGCTATGGAAAGCCTAACTCAAACAATTTTTAGAAGTTAATTAGTTTAAATCAAGATAATTTTATTTTCATATGTTTCTGAATTATTGTGTTTAATACTGTTAGGAGTTTGATCACTTCTTGATTGAATTAGTTTATATAAATGAATTGAGAAATAATTTTGCATGAATAATTATAATAATTCATTATGTGAATTGAATGATATATATATATATATATATATATATATATATATATATATATATATATATATATATATATATATATATAT